>JAEIJG010000076.1:0-58522 GCA_037289395.1 Beauveria scarabaeidicola | reverse complement strand
TACCTATCTAGTCCTACTATCTTTATAAGTAAGGGAAAAACTAGACTCCTTAGAGGAAAACCCTTACTTCTCTATCTAACTCTAGTTATATATTAGTTCCTAGTAAGAGCTAGTAAGGCCCTTCTTCCTAATTATTTTTATTTTACCCCCCTTAGGGAGAGGAGGTATCCCCTTTACTAGGCCTTAGCTCCTCCTTACTTACTCTATACCTACTCTATACTTATCTTATCTTAGGTCTACCTTAGGTTTAATATTTATATAAATTAGCCTTTATTAGTTATATACCTACTTTACTATTTTCTTACTCTTAACTAAATAGTTAAGTATATAAAGTATATCTCTTTAATCTCTTAGTAGTACTATAATAAAGGTATAATACTAGTTACTTATAAGTTTATATTAGAGAAGTATATAATAGATATCTTTTACCTTATATTTATACTAATATATTTTTATATTATATCTAAGTACTTATTACTTATAAAAGAAAGTATTTAACTTAATTTTTCTTATTTATAGTTATATTATAATAAAGCTAATATATTATAATAAGTAAAGGAGTAAGGTTACCTTAGCCTTATATCTAGCTTATAAAGACTTATAGATTAAAAATAAGGTAAGTTATCTTCTTTACCTTTAGCTCTTAGTTTCTTTATACTCTTACTTTACTCTTTATATCTAGTTAGCCTAAGCCTTAAGTATATACTAGTCCCTCTCTAATATCCCCTTATTTATCTTTAGTAGATTCTAATATAAGTCTTTTATTAGTAATAAGATTTATCTATTACTACTTTAGTAGAGTAAGACTAGGGATAATACCTATGTGGTGGTATACTAGAGCTAGGCTATAGCCTTATTAGCTTCCTACTAGTTAAGGGTTCTACTCTTCTATATTATTAGGTAGATATCTATTAGTAATATACTAAGCTCTATCTCTATATAGTAAGTAGGGGTAGCCTTAAAGGCCCCTCTAACCACCCTTAGGCACCTTACCTATAACTCTTAGAGGGGCCTAGCTAGGCCTTATATAGGGCTAGCTATAGGAAAACCTTTTTATTTACTTATATTACTTTTATAATATTAATATATTACCTAATAAGTTAAGGTATATCCTTTAGGCTACCTTTTATATTTTAGCTAAAGCCTAAGACTAGGCTTTTCTTATTTTATATATAATCTCCTAGTCTACCTTATTTTTTAACCTTTATACCTACCTCTAAGGCTTCTTTATCTTAGTAATTACCTAATTAGTTTTTTAGTTCTATTATTCTAGCTTCTTAGTCTAAGAGAGGCTTATTATAAAGATAGCCTTAAAGATAATATCTTTTATTACTAGTATAAGCTACTTATATATTACCTTTACCTTTAAAGGTCTTATTATTATTATTATTAAATTATACTAACTAGGCCTAAATATACCTATCTAGTCCCGCTATCTTTATAAGTAAGGGAAAAACTAGACTCCTTAGAGGAAAACCCTTACTTTTCTATCTAACTCTAATTATATATTAGTTCCTAGTAAGGGCTAGTAAGGCCCCTCTTCCTAATTATTTTTATTTTACCCCCCTTAGGGGGGGGGTATCCCCTTTATTAGGCCTTAGCTCCTCCCTATCTACTCTATACTTACTCTATATCTATCCTATCCTAGTTCTACCTTAGGTCTAACGTTTATATAAGTTAGTCTCTATAGGTTATATACCTATTTTACTATTTTCTTACTCTTAACTAGGTGGTTAAGCGCGTAAAGTATATCTCTTTAGTCCCTTAGCGGTACTATAGCGGGGGTATAGTGCTAGCCTATAAGTTTATACTAAAGAAGTATATAATAGATATCCTCCGCCTTATGTCTATATTAATATATCTTTATATTATATCTAAGTATTTATTACTTATAGAGGAAAGCGTTTAGCCTAATTTTTTTTATTTATAGCTATATTATAATAGAGCTAATATACCTTAGTAAGTGGAGGAATAGGGTCGCCTTAGCCCTATGCTTAGCCTATAAGGGCTTATAGACTAAGAATAAGGTAAGCTATCTTATTTACCTCTAGCTCTTAGTCTCCTTATACTCTTACTTTACTCTTTATATCTAGTTAGCCTAAGCCTTAAGTATACGCTAGTCCCCCTCTAGTACCCCCCCACTTATCTTTAGTAGGTTTTAGTAAAGGTCTTTTATTAGTAGTAGGATCTATCTTCTACTACTTTAGTAGAGTAGGACTAAGGATAACACCTACGCGGTGGTGTGCTAAAGCTAGGCTATAGCCCTGTTAGCCTCTTATTAGTTTAGGGTTTTACTCTTTTATATTATTAGGTAGATGTCTATTAGTAGCACACTAAGCTTTATCTTTATATAGTAAGTAGGGGTAGCCTTAAAGGCTCCTCTAACCACCCTTAGGCACCTCGCCTATAGCTCTTAGAGGGGTCTAGCTAGGCCTTATATAAGGCCGGCTATAAGGCTATATTATACTACTACTTTAAATAATATAATTAGATAAATTCCCTAGAGGTAGATATCTCTTACTTCCTTAACCCTTAGGCCTTATAACTTTCTTACTATTAGCTATAAGGCTTAAAACGTAGACTAGACCTTCCCTAATATAGACTTAACCTACTTCTACTATCCTAACCTTACTAATAGTATTACTCTAAGGAGGTATATATTTATTAATAACTCTACTACCTTACCCCTAAGTATAAGGGGGCCTAGATCTAGGGCTTACTCTTATTAGAAGTATAATAGCTTAAACTTTAGTATAGAGAAACTTAGTTAATAGGTTCTTACCTAGTCTTTATATATAACCTAGGTATTTTCTAGCTAGGACTTTATTTTACTATAGTTCTTCTTTATATATAATAGGTTTATATTATTTATAAAGCTAACTATATATAGACCTAGGGCCGCTTTAAGGGCTTTATATAGTAAGCTTATAAAGAGGATAAAAAGGATTAGTAATAATAGTAAGCCTTAAGGGACTCTACGCTAGACTACCCTTTCCCTTATTATACTACTATTAATTTAGAGCTAGTTTATCCTCTTATTAAGGAAGGATTAGATAAGGTTAAGGATCTTCTTTAAGTAACCTAACTAGTAAAGCTCTTAAATAAGTAGTCTATAGTTAATATTATTAAAGGCTCTAGCTATATCTAGTTAGAGGAGTAATATAGCTCCGCCTTAGGCCTAAGCTATATAGACTAGCTTAATAACTATTATAATTACTATTTCTATTAACCTATACCTTTAGTTCTCTATCTAACCCTTAGGAAAGAGCTAGTACGCCTCTACTATAGTTATAATATAGGTAGTAAGAATCTTCTTAAATAGCTTACCTATTATATTAAGGAGGGTTATTAGCCGCTATTCTCCTACTATCTAGAGGTTATCTAGGGTCTTCCCGGGCTTCTAGAGGACTATAGTAGAGCTAGCTTAGTGCTAGGCTAGGTAGTGTTTAGACTATAGTGACGCGTTAAAGAGCTTTACTAATATCTTATATAGGGGGGGGCCTAGAGCCTTTAAGAGCTTATATAAGACCCTATCTAGACCTAGGGCGTTCTAGGCCGCGTAGCCTCTAAGTATATCCTTAACTTTATTTACTATGACTTCTATAAGGATTTCTATTTTATCCTATAGGGGTCTAGGGGCGTCTAGCTTATGGGTTAGGGCCGTATTACGCTTAGGCTTAGGACTAATAGTCACTAGGGCTAGAAAGAACTTTTAGGCTAAGACCTCTACCTTCTCCTCCCTTAACCATACTAGGGTGTTATAGCCTAGGCGGGCTAGCTCTAGGATTATATTAGCTATATATCTTACTATAAACCTCTTTACCTACCTATATTACTTCTATAACACTAGTATATTACCTAGTAAGTTAAGGTATATCCTCTAAGCTATCTTCTACGCCTTAGTTAAGGCCTAGGACTAGGCCTTTCTTATTCTATACGTGATCTTCTAGTCTATTTTATTTCCTAACCTCTATACCTACCTCTAGGTCCTCTTTATCTTAGTGACTACCTAGCTAGTTTTTTAGTTCTACTACTCTAGCCTCCTAGTCTAAGGGGGGCCTACTATAAGGATAGCCTTAAGGATAATATTTTTTATTATTAGTATAAACTACTTATACACTACTTCTACCTCTAGGGGACCTACTATTAGTGGTTTAGTTATAGCTAGGAGCTAGGCTATTACCTTAGCTAAGGTAAGACTAATATTAATCTTTCCCTACTTCTTTATTAGCTTACTTCCCTCTAACTTATAGGCCTAGAGCTCTAATAGCTATAGGATATAGTTAGACCTAGCTAGATTCTAGTTTAGCGTTATATATCTACCTCTTAGTACTAGGGAGGCCTAGAGGAGGTCTAAGGTGTTTATATAGCGATTATAGCGATACTACATTACTATCCTTAGGGGCGTGACTAGCGTGGTCCTAATATAGGTGAGGGCCTTAATTATATTATCTATAAATAGGGATTTTCTACTATAGAGGTCCTAAGAGGGGTGGTGGAGGTTAAAGTCCCCTACTACTATATATAGGATCTCCCCTTCTAATAGAATTCTACTTAGGAGTCTATATAGGTCTACACCTAGCTTAGAATAGACGCTTATAAGGATAAAGGGGTTATTAAGGAATTTAATATAGCACGTGTCCCTTCTAACTATTACTTCTTATAATACTCTATTAACCCTCTTATAGACGTAGGTTACTACCCGCCCCCCCCCCTATAGGCGCTAGTATAGAGCTAAAGAGAGAGTAGGTAGGGGGCCGCTTAGTAATACCTCTTAGATTATAATAATATCTAGGCTATCCTCCTAGTAAAAGGCTAGCCTAATATTACTATTATCTTTATAAATATTTTATAAGAAAATCCTTATTTAATTATTTAGGCTAGGCTAATTTAGTTATAACTATATCTTAGGTTAGTTCTAAGACTATTAGTAATAGTAGGAGTAGCGGGAGTAGTGATTTACTTTATAGCTAGACTATAAACGCTAGGGCTAATAATAGTACTTAGTATAGCTAGTCCTTACTTATGGTAGGCGTGGGGGTTTTATATTATAGAATCCTAACTAGTGACCCTAGGCCTATAGACCCTATTCTAGGGTTAGTGAAGTTAAAGTTTAGCGTATTAGTTTATACTAGGAAAGGTCTTTAGATTAGGGCTAAGGAGGAGGGACCTAGGGGCCGCTCTCTTAGACACTATACGCTCCTAGCCCTCTTTAGGGGCGACGACGCCCTTAGGGACCTTAGGCGTCTTTTTTCCCTAGGGCGGCGGCTCTTAAACTCTATTAGTTAAAAGTAGTATACCTCCTAGGCGTAGCCCTAGTGCTACCTTATAATAAGGTAGTTATAAGACTACGCTAGGTGATTTTTTTTATAGTTAAGATATTATTCTTTCTTATTATCTTTTTCTACTAGGTATAGTTTAGACCTAGTGTAGGTTTAGTAAGTATACTAGCTATAATACTCTTTATTTTAGTAGAACCTACTTATATAGTTATACTAGTAATACCTAAAGTACTATAGGGGCTAGACTATATCTAAGAAGGGCTTATATTAGAAGACCTAGGAGTTAAAAAAGACCTCTTACTTATAGAAGTGGTTTACTATCTTAGTATTATATATTCTAATAATAAGAGAGGCCTATGTCTTAGACTTAAGTTAGGGATAGTATGCCTTTATAATAATAATATTTACTTTATTAAAGGCTAAGAGTGTTATTATAAGGTTAGTAGTATCTTATAAGATCTCCTTAAGTAGAACTACTTTAACTACTATAGCGTATACTTACTAAGAGAGAGTCGCCTCTAGACTAAACACGACTTTTACCTAGAGCTTATCCCTTATATATTCCTTTACCTCCTAATAGAAGGTTAAGACTATATCCTTAGAGGGAAGGCGGCGTGCTACTACTATAGTATTAGCCTAAATAGCCCTATTAACTATTATAATAATCTCTTATAGGGAGTGGCTTTTAATTTCCTATATATATCCTCTAGTATTAATAACTAATTCTCTTTTATACCTAGTAGGAACTAGCTTAGCCCTAGGGCTAGCCTAGTCCTAGGCTACTACTACTATAGTATATAATTATAAGCTAGTTAAAAGCTAGGGTTAGCTAACGCTCTAGTTCTCCTTAAGTGTCTATATAACTATCTCTTTTATAATAGCCTAGACTACCTCTTAAGTAATTAGGGCGTTAGTCCCCCTTAGGGCTACTCTAGCCTTATTCTAGGCCTTAGTTTACTTATACTTTATCTATATCTCCTTTACCTTATCCTTAAATTTATCCTTAATTAGGAAGAGGAGCTTATTAATTAGTTCTCTCTCTAATTTTAGTCTCACTTAGGTCACTACTACCTTAGGCTTACTACGGCGCTTATTAGCTATAGGGGCGTATTAGGACGCGTCCCTAGTGATAATCCGTCTACCCTAACTACTCCTAACGTAGTGGCTTTATGCTGATATTATCTAGGGGTAGAATTAGGTGTTTTTTAATGTCTAATAAGTTATTTTTTAATTTTATCGCCGGGTTAGGCTTAATGCGGTCACGCACCGTTTCCTATTTACGAAGTTATAAAAGGTCTTATTATTAGTAATTTAGTTATAACTAGGAGTTAGGTTATTACCTTAGCTAAAGTAAGACTAATATTAATCTTTTTTTTTTATTTCTTTATTAGCTTATTTTTTTTAACTTATAGGCCTAAAGCTTTAATAATTATAAGATATAATTAGACTTAGTTAAATTTTAGTCTAGTATTATATATTTACCTTTTAATACTAAAGAGGCTTAAAGGAGGTCTAAGGTACTTATATAATAATTATAATAATATTATATTATTATCCCTAGGGATATAACTAATATAATTTTAATATAAATAAGAGTTTTAATTATATTATTTATAAATAAGGACTTTTTATTATAAAGGTCTTAGAAAGGGTAGTAGAGATTAAAGTCTTTTACTATTATATATAAAATCTCCTCTTCTAATAAGATTCTACTTAAAAGTCTATATAAGTCTATACTTAACTTAAAGTAAATACTTATAAGGATAAGAGGGTCTTTAAGGAATTTAATATAATATATATCTTTTCTAATTATTATTTCTTATAATACTTTATTAACTCTTTTATAAATATAAGTTATTACTTACCCCCCCCTCTATAGCTATTAGTATAAAGTTAAGGAAGGGGTAGGTAAGAGGCTACTTAGTAATACCTTTTAGATTATAATAATATCTAGACTATCTTCTTAATAAAGAACTAGTTAAATATTATTATTATCTTTATAAATATTTTATAAAAGAATCTTTATTTAGTTATTTAAACTAAGCTAGTTTAATTATAATTATATCTTAGGTTAATTCTAAAACTATTAGTAATAATAAAAATAATAAAAATAATAATTTACCTTATAATTAGATTATAAATACTAGGGCTAATAATAATACTTATTAACTTTCTTATTTAAATATACTTTATAAGTAAGAAATAGTATATAACTATATTAAGCCTAATCTAATAATAAAATTAAAAAATAACTTATTAGATATTAAAAAACACCTAATTTTACCTCTAGATAATATTAATATAAAGCTATTATATTAGAAGTAGTTAGGGTAGATAGTTTACTACTAAGGACACGTCCTAACACGCTTTTATAGTTAATAAGTACTATAATAAGCCTAAGGTAGTAATAACCTAAGTAAGACTAAAATTAAAAAGAGAACTAATTAATAAGCTCTTTTTTTTAATTAAAGATAAATTTAAAGATAAGGTAAAGAAGATATAAACTAAGTATAAGTAAATTAAAGCCTAAAATAAGACTAAAGTAGCCTTAAAAGGGATTAATACCTTTATTATTTAAAAGATAGTTTAAGCTATTATAAAAAAAATAATTATATAAATACTTAAGAAGAGCTAAAGTATTAGCTAACCTTAGTTTTTAGTTAGTTTATAGTTATATATTATAATAATAATAGCTTAAGACTAAGCTAGCCCTAAGGCTAAACTAATACTTATTAAATATAAAAAAGAATTAATTATTAATATTAGAAGATATATATAAGAAATTAAAAGCTACTCCTTATAAGAGATTATTATAGTAGTTAATAAGGCTATTTAGGCTAATATTATAATAATAGTATATTACCTCCCCTCTAAAGATATAGTCTTAATCTTTTATTAAGAGGTAAAAAAATATATAAAAGATAAACTCTAGATAAAGGTTATATTTAGCCTAAAGGTAACCCTCTCTTAATAAGTATATATTATAATAATTAAAGTAATACTAATTAATAAGATTTTATAAGATATTATTAACCTTATAATAATACTCTTAGCCTTTAATAAAGTAAATATTATTATTATAAAAATATATTATCTCTAATTTAAGTTTAAGATATAAGCCTCTCTTATTATTAAAATATATAATATTATTATTATTTATTTACACTAATTAGATTATATATCTATCTAGTCTTATTATTATTTATAAGTAAAGGAAAAACTAGAGCCTTTAGAGGAAAACCCTTACTTCTTTCTAACTACTTTAGTCTTATATTAGCTTCTAGTAAGGTCTTATAAGGCCCCTCTTCTTAATTAAATTTCTTAAGGGGGGGGTATTAGCTAGGCCGCTAGTCTAGGTCTAGGTTAGGCCCTTAGTTATAAGTTAGTACTCCTAGCTTTATCCTCTAATTTAGTCCTAAGGGCGCTTTAAGGGTATAAGGGGGGCTTAATTTTACCCTTCCTAGCTAATCTAGGTTTAAGAAAAAGGGCGTTCTATTAGGGCTAAGTTATCCCCTAGCGGGTATCTCTCTATCTTTATAGTAGCCTAGTTAGCACTTCCTATCCCTAGTATATATCCCTATATACTTATAATAACTATATTTATATTTATTATTATTCTATAAATACTATATAAACACACTTAATAACTTATATATTAGATTCGCCCTAGGGTCACACTAGCTACTATATTATCCCTATATATCTTCTTATAATTAATATAATAGCTACTTATTAGTTTCTACCTAGTTAATTTATTACTACTACTAGCTAGCTAGTAGAGATAAAAGAGGCTTAATTCCTTAATTCTTAGCTTTTTTTCCTTCCTTTAATAACTATATTAATTATATATCTCCTTTCTTCTTACCTATACTTTTCCCCTACTATCCCTATATATTATCTAGCTATACCTATAGTACCCCCTATCTATAGATTTAAGCTAACTATATATAAGAAGCTCTATACTATTACTAATACCCTTAAGTAAGTAAACTATTCCCCTTAACCTAGCCTAAGCTAGCCCTAACCTCTATCTTAACCTTAGTAAGATTTTTACTAACTAATCTATACCCCCCCCCCCTACCTCTTACTATAGTAAGTAACTTCCTCCCCCTATTAGCCCTAGTTTAGCACCTAATTAATATAGCCTTATTATTACCTTACTATTAAGATCTCTAAAGGAGATAAGGTCTTACCTTAGGGTAACCCTAAGCCTATATAAGGTAACCCTTAGGTTACCCCTTATAACTACTATATTAACTAGATAAAAGATTCTAGTAAGTTAACTTATTTCTAACCTACTTATATATATTATCTTTAGCTTAGCTCTAATCTATCCTTACTAACTATTTTAGCTAATACTAGCTTATATACTAAGTATATATAGATAAAATAATACTACTTTTATATAAGTCCTCTTTAGTCCTAAGTTAATCCTAATAGTTAATAATAATAAGTATTATTTATAGTTAAGCTAAGTATAATTATTATCTAAGGTTAATTATAAGATTACCCTATAACTACCCTAAAGGTAGTCCTAGCTAACCCTATCTTTAGGTAATTAATACTAGCTATATCTTAGGCCTATTATAATACTAGTAGTATTACTACTAAGAAGGCCTAGGACTAGGCCTATATTATTAGAGGGGTTTATCTCTCTATTACTATTACTACTACGCCTATTACGCCCCCTACTACCACTACGCCCTCTACCCCCGCTATTAACTCTATAGGCCCTAGTTAGCCCCTTATTATAGTTAATTAGGCCTTACTCTTTAATATCTTATTAGAGTTATACTATATCTCCTACTAGTTAGGAGTTTTAGTAGACACTACTATTTATACTAACCCCGCCCTAGCCCTTAGTCTAGCCCCCGCTACCCCTATAAACACACTTATCACGCTTATTAACCCCGCCCCTACGCCTACTACGCTTATAACCCCTATTATACTTATTATAGCCCCTAGTAGTATCTAGGGGCTAGTTATTAACCTAGGCTTAGATAATAATAGGGGTCTTATAACCCTAGAGTAGCCTTATCTTATAACTACTAAGGGCTTAAGTAAGCCTCTCTCCTTTATTCTTTTAATAATAAAACTAATATTTAGCCTAATTAGCCTTATTTTAGCTCTAATATAACTCTTACCTTAGTTTATTTTATTAATAATAACTAATTTTTTTATATTTAATCCTTCTTTACCTTAGCCTTTATTTAGCCTTAATTATAAGTTAATATTTATATATATTAATTATCTTTCTTTATAAACCTACTTTACTATTTTTTTACTTTTAACTAAATTATTAAGGGTATAGAGGATATTATATTATTCTTATAATAATATTACTTTAAGGATATTATCCCTTCTTATTAGCTTATATTAGAGTAATATATAATAAATATCCTCTAAGCTACTCTAGTACTAATATACTCTTAACTTATAGCTAAGGATATAGTATTTATAGAGGAAAGTATTTAGTCTAATTTTACTTATCTTAAGTTATATTAAAATAAAACTAATATAATATAAAAAGTATAAGATTAGAGCTACTTTAGCCCTATATTTAAGCTATAGTAGCTTATATATTAAAAAAAGTATAAGGTATTTTACCCTTCTTTAGCTCTTAATTTCCTCTTATTCTTACTTTATTTATTATTTTTAGCTTACTTACTTATTAAGTATATATTAATCCCCCTTTAAGACCCCCTTACTTATTTTTAATAAACTACTATAAAGCCCTTATATTAATAAGGTAATTCTCCTTTTATAACTTCTTTATAATAATATAAAGGAGGTTACCTAAGTAATTATATAGTAAAGCTAGGCTATAGCCTTATTAGCTTCTTATTAGTTTAAGGTCTTACTTTTCCTTATTAATAGATAAATATCTATTAGGAGAACCTAAAGTTCTATCTTAATATAATAGGTAGGGGTTACTTTAAAAGCTCCCTTAATAACTTATAGGTACCTTACTTATAGTTTATAGAGGGGCCTTATTAGGCCCTCTATAAGCTTACTTCCTAAGTAGTATTATATTATAACTCTAAATAATATAATTAGATAAATACCTTAGAGGTAAATATCCCTTATCTCCTAGACCTAAGGGCTTTATAATTTCCCTATAGTTACTTATAAGGCTTAAAGCGTTAACTTTACTTTACCTAATATTATCTTAATCTACTTTCCTTATTTAAGCCTTATAAAGAAAACTATACTAAGTAAATATATACTTATAAATAACTTAACTATTTTACCCTTAAGTATAAAGAGACCTAGGTCTAGTATATACTTATACTAGAAGTATATTAATTTAAATTTTAATATTAAGAAGCTAAGGTAGTAGGTTTAGGACTACTCTTAATAAATTAACTAAGTAGTCTTAAGCCTATACTTTATCTTATTATAATTCTTCTTTATATATAAGAGATTTATATTATTTATAAACCTAATAGTCTATAGGCCTAGAGTTACCTTAAGGGCTTTATAAAGTAAGCTTATAAATAAGATAAAGAGAATTAGGGATAGTAGTAAGCCCTAAGGTATATCCCTTTATAGTAAGTATTCCTCTATTAAGCTACTATTAATATAAAACTAGGTTATCTTATTATTAAGGAAGGATTATATTAAACTTAAGATTTACTTTAGGTATTTAAGGTATTAAAGTTCTTAAATAAGTAAATAGTAATCTATATTATTAAATATACTAGTAATATCTAGCTATAGGAGTAATATAGCTCCTCCTTAGGCCTAGGTTACTAGGACTAACTCTACTACTAGTAAGATTACTATCTTTATTAACCTTTTTCTTTTATTACCTATCTATCCCTCTAGGAGGAGCTAGTATACCTTTACTATAGCTATAATATACGTAGCTAGGATCTTCTTAAGTAGCTTCTTTATTATATTTAGAAGAGTTATTAGTTACTAGCCCCTTACTATTTAAAGCTCTTTTAGGGATTTTCCTAGTTTCTAAAGTATAACTATAGTACTAGTATAGTACTAGGCTAAGAAATACCTAGACTCTAGGGATATATTAAATAATTTAGCTAGTATCTAGTAGATAGGTAGGCTAAGGGCTTTTAGTAGGTTATATAGAACTCTATCTAGACCTAGTATATTCTAGGTAGAGTAGCTTTATAGGGTATCTTTTACTTCCTCTTTTATAATTTATACTAAGATCTTAGCTATATCCTATAATAAGTAGGCTACTAGGTATTCCCCGCTTAGGTCTAAACTAGAGTTACTTTCTATAAGGGGGGGAAAGAACTTTTTAGTAAAGACCTTTATTTTTTCTTTTCTTATTTATACTAATAACCTCTAGTCTAGCTAGGCTAGTACTAGGATTATATCTACTATATATCTTACTATATATCTCTTAGCCTACTAGTATTATCTCTATAAAGCTAGGGTATCCCCTAATAATTCTAGGTAAGTTCTTTAGGCTACTTACTACGCCTTAGCTAAGGCTTAGGCCTAAGCCTTCTTTATTATATTTACTATATCTTAATTAACTTAGTTTCTAAATCTTAAGGCCTTTTACTAGGCTTATCTTATCTTTATTATTACTCCCCTTATTAACTCTAACTACTAAGCTAGTTATTAGTCCTAAGGTAGTCTTATCTTAAGGATAGCCTTCTTAATAATATCTTTAAGTGCTAAGATAAATTAGCTATATATTACTTCTACTTATAAGGAATTAAGTATTAATAACCTAACTATAGCTAGGAACTAGGTTACTACCTCTACTAATATAATACTCTTATTAATCTTACCTTATCTTTTTACTCTAGGGGTTATCTCTACTTAGAGTACCTAAAGTTCTAATAGCTATAAGGAGTAGTCTAAGCTATATAAGTCTTAATCTAAGGATATATATTAAGGTCTTAGTGATAAAAAGGCTTAGAGGAGGTCTAGAGTGCTTATATAATAACTATATCTATATTATATTACTATTCCTAGTAGGGTAATTAAGATAGTCTTAGTATAGGTTAAGGCCTTAATTATCTTATTAGTATATAGTGATTTCTTTTTATATAAGTCTTAGGATAGGTAGTAGAGGTTAAAATCTCCTACTATAGCTCTTAGGACTCCTAGCGCTAGTAGTATATTACCTATAAGCTAGCCTAGGTCTATATTAGGCTCTAAGTAGAGGTTTATAAGGATAAGAGGACTCTTATAAAATTAAATATAATATATATTATCTCCTACTATTCCTTCTTAGGTAAATTTATTAATTCTTTTATAAATATAGGTTACTATCTACCTACCCCCTTAGAGGCGCTAGTATAATACTAATATAAGGGTAGGTAAGGGGCTACTTAGTAATACTTCCTAAATTACTATAATATCTAGGCTATCCTCCTAATAAAAGGTTAGCTATATATTATTATTATTTTTATAAATATTCTAAGAAAAGATCTTTATTTATTTATCTAAGTAAGGCTAGCTTAGTTATAACTATATCTTAGCTTAGTTCTAAGGTTATAGATAATAATAAAAGGGGGGGAAGGAGGTTCTTACTCTTAGTTAGTAAGGTAAGGGTTAATAATAAGAAGTCTAAGGTCTAGCTCTTACCTAACCTAGGGGCTAGTATCACTCTCTAGAGGATTTTAGTTAGTAATATTAGTATAAGTCTTATAGATCCCTTTTATAAGTTAGTAAAGTTAAAATTTAGTATATTAGTTTATACTAGGAAAGGCCTCTAAATAGCTAATATAGCTAAGGAGGGGCCTAGTAGGCGCCCCCTTAGGCGCTATATACTCCTAGCTCTCTTTAAAGGTAATAATACCCTTAGAGACCTTAGGGCTCTCTCCTCCCTTAGGTAATAAGATTTAAACTATATTAGTTAGAAGTAATATACCTCTTAGGCTTAGCCCTAGTACTACTTTATTATAAGGTAGTTTTAGGACTATACTAAGTAATTATCTTTATAGTTTAAGTATTATTCTTTCTTATTATTTACCTTAATTAAGTATAGCTTAGTCTCTAGATAAGACTAGTATATATAATAACTATAATACTTTTTATTTTAATAGAACTTTCTTATATATCTATATTAGTAGTACTTAAAGTACTATAAGGGCTAGACTATATCTAAGAAGGGTTTATACTAGAATACCTATAAGTTAAAAAAGACTTTTTACTTATATAGGTAGTTTACTATTTTTATATTATAGATTCTAATAATAAGTAAGGCCTTTATCTTAAACTTAAATTAAGGGTAATATACCTTTATAATAATAATATTTACCTTATTAAAGATAAAAAGTATTATTATAAGGTTAGTTATATCTTATAGAATCTTACTAAGTAAGACTACTTTAATAACTATAATATAAACCTATTAGGTTAAAGTTATTTTTAGGCTAAATATAACCTTAACCTATAGCTTATCTTTTATATATTCCTTTACTTCTTAATAAAAGGTTAAGACTATATCTCTTAATAAGAGGTAGTATACTATTACTATAGTATTAGTATAAATTACCCTATTAACTATTATTATAACCTCCTAGGGGGACTAGTTCTTAATCTCCTAAGTATATTCTCTAATGTTAATAACTAGTTCTTATTTATACCTAGCTAAGACTAGCTTTATCTTTAGGCTAGCCTAGTTCTAGGCTACTACTACCTTAGTATAGGACTATACCTAGGTTAGTAGCTAGGGCTACCTAGTACTCTAGCTCTCTTTAAGTATTTATATAACTATTTCTTTAATAATAACTTATACTATTTTATAGTTAATTAGAATATTAGCCCCTATTAAGGCTACCCTAGCCTTACTTTAGGCTTATATTTACTTATATTTAGACTATAATTCCTTTACTTAGTCTTTAAATTCTTCCTTAATTAAGAAGAGAAGCTTATTAATTATTTCTCTTTTAGATCTTAGTCTTAGTTAGGCTATAGCTATATTAGGCTTACTATAGTGTCATTTAATTATTAGGATATATCTAAGTATATCTCTAGTAATAAATTACCTACTATAATTACCCCTAGTAAAGTAGCTTTAAGCTACTATTATCTAGGGGTAGATTTATATATTTTTAAACGTCTAATAGGTTATTTTCTAATTTTATTACTAGATTAGGCTTAATATAGTTATACGCTATTTTCTGCTTATGAAGTTATTTTGAATATAGAGGTAATATATAAATAGCTTATACTAATAATAGAAGATATTATCCTTAAGGCTATCTTTATAGTAGGCCCTCCTTAAACTAGGAGACTAAAGTAGTAAAACTAAAAAAAAAAAAACTAGCTAGGTAGTTACTAAGATAAAGAGGACCTAAAGGTAGGTATAGAGGTTAGGAAATAAAGTAGACTAGGAGATTATATATAAAATAAGAAAAGTCTAGTCTTAGGCCTTAGTTAAGGTATAAAAGGTAGCCTAGAGGATATATCTTAACTTATTAGGTAATATACTAGTATTATAGAAGTAATATAAGTAAGTAAAAAGGTTTATAATAAGATATATAGCTAATATAATCCTAAAGCTAGCTTATTTAAGCTATAATACCTTAGTATAGTCTAGGAAGGAGAAGGTAGAGGTTTTAGCCTAAAAGTTCTTTCTAGCCTTAGTAACTATTAGTCTTAAGCTTAGGTATAATATAATCTTAGTCTATAAGCTAGATACCTTTAAGCCCTTATAAGATAAAATAGAAATCTTTATAGAAGTTATAATAAATAAAGTTAAGGATATACTTAGAGGCTATATAGCCTAAAATACCCTAGGCTTAGATAAGGTCCTATATAAGCTCCTAAAGGCCTTAGGCCCTCCCCTTTATAAGATACTAGTAAAGCTCTTTAATATATTACTATAGTCTAGATACTACCTAGCCTAGTATTAAGCTAGCTTTACTATAGTCCTCTAAAAGCCTAAGAAGACCCTAAATAACCTTTAAATAGTAAGAGAATAATAACTAATAACCCTCTTTAATATAATAGGTAAGCTATTTAAGAAGATTCTTATTATTTATATTATAATTATAATAAAAATATACTAACTTCTTCTTAAGGGTTAGATAAAAAACTAAAGGTATAGGTTAATAAAAATAGTAATTATAATAATTATTAAGCTAGTCTATATAGCTTAAGCCTAAGATAAGATTATATTACTTCTTTAACTAGATATAGCTAGAGTTTTTAATAATATTAATTATAAACTACTTATTTAAAAGTTTTATTAGTTAGGTTACTTAAAAAAGATCTTTAACCTTATTTAATCTTTCTTTAATAAGAAAATAAACTAACTCTAGATTAATAGTAATATAAGAAAAAAAAGGTAGTCTAATATAAAGTCTTTTAAGGCTTATTACTATCTCTAATCCTTTTTATCTTCTTTATAAGCTTATTATATAAAGCCTTTAAAGTAACCCTAGGTTTATATATAATTAGCTTTATAGATAATATAAACCTACTATATATAAAAAAGAATTATAATAAAACTAAGTCTTAGTTAAAAAATACCTAGACTATATATAAAGATTAGGTAAGAACTTATTAACTAAGTTTCTTTATATTAAAGTTTAAGTTATTATACTTCTAATATAAGTAAGCCCTAGATCTAGGCCCTCTTATACTTAAAGGTAAGGTAGTAGAGTTATTAATAAATATATACCTCCTTAGAGTAATATTATTAGTAAGGTTAAGATAGTAGAAGTAGGTTAAGTTTATATTAAAGAAGGTCTAGTCTATACTTTAAGCCTTATAGCTAATAGTAGGAAAGTTATAAGGCCTAAGGGTTAAGGGTTAAGGAAGTAAGGGATGTTTATCTCTAGGGAATTTATTTAATTATATTATTTAGAGTAATAGTATAATATAGCCCTATAGCTAGCCTTATATAGGGCCTAGCTAGGCCCCTCTAAGAGTTATAGGTAAGGTGCTTAAGGGTGGTTAGAGGAGCCTTTAAAGCCACCTTTACTTACTATATAAAGATAAAGCTTAATATACTATTAGTAAATATCTACCTAATAATATAAAAGAGTAAAACCTTTAACTAATAAGAAGTTAATAAGGCTATAGCCTAGTTTTAGTATATTATTATATAGGTATTATCCTTAGTTTTATTTTACTAAAGTAATAGTAAATAAATCTTATTACTAATAAAAAACCTATATTAGAACTTATTAAAGATAAGTAAGAGGATATTAGAGGGGGACTAGTATATACTTAAGGCTTAGGCTAATTAGATATAAAAAGTAAAATAAGAGTATAAAGAAACTAAAAGCTAAAGGTAAGTAAGATAATTTACCTTATTTTTAGTTTATAAACTCTTATAAGCTAGATATAAGGCTAAGGTAATCTTATTTCTTTACTTATTATAATATATTAGCTTTATTATAATATAATTATAAATAAAAAAGATTAAGTTAAATATTTTTTTTTATAAGTAATAAGTACTTAAATATAATATAAAGATATATTAATATAAATATAAAATAAAAAATATTTATTATATATTTCTTTAATATAAACTTATAGGCTAAGACTATAGTTAGTATTATACCCTTACTATAATATTATTAAGAGACTAAAGAGATATACTTTATATACTTAATTACCTAGTTAAGAGTAAGAAAATAGTAAAATAAGTATATAACTAATAGAGACTAACCTATATAAATATTAAACCTAAGGTAAATCTAAGATAAGATAGATATAAAGTAAGTATAAAGTAAATAAGGAGGAGTTAAGGCCTAATAAAGGGGACGCCCCCTCCTAAGGGGGGTAAAATAAAAATAATTAGGAAGAGAGGCCTTATTAGCCCTTACTAGGAACTAATATATAACTAGAGTTAGATAAAGAAGTAAGGGTTTTCCTCTAGGGAGTCTAGTTTTTCCCTTATTTATAAAGATAATAAAACTAAATAGGTATATATAGGCCTAGTTAATATAATTTAATAATAATAATAATAATACTTATTATAATTAGTCTTTATTTATAATAAATATAAAGGTTTTATATTATAAAATTTTAACTAATAACCCTAGGCTTATAAATTTTATTTTAAGGTTAATAAAGTTAAAATTTAATATATTAGTTTATATTAAAAAAGGTCTTTAAATTAGGGCTAAAGAGGAGGGACCTAAGGGCTACCCTCTTAGGCGTTATATACTCCTAGCTCTCTTTAGGGGTAATAACACCCTTAAGAACCTTAGATATCTTTCTTCTTTAAGGTAATAGCTCTTAAACTCTATTAGTTAGAAGTAGTATACCTCCTAGGTATAGCCTTAGTATTACCTTATAATAAAGTAGTCTTAGAATTATATTAAGTAATTACTTTTATAATTAAAATATTATTTTTTATTATTATCTTTTTTTATTAAGTATAACTTAGACTTAGTATAAGTCTAATAAATATATTAATTATATTACTTTTTATTTTAATAAAATCTACTTATATAATTATATTAATAATACCTAAAATACTATAAGCGCTAGATTATATTTAAGAAAAGCTTATATTAGAAGACTTAGAAGTTAAAAAAAACCTCTTATTTATAAAAGTAGTTTATTATCTTAATATTATATATTCTAATAATAAGAGAAGCTTATATTTTAGACTTAAGTTAAAGATAATATATTTTTATAATAATAATATTTATCTTATTAAAAGCTAAGAGTATTATTATAAGGTTAATAGTATTTTATAAGATCTTATTAAGTAATATTATTTTAATTACTATAGTATATACTTATTAAAAAAAAGTTACCTTTAGATTAAATATAATCTTTATCTAAAACTTATCTTTTATATATTCTTTTACCTCTTAATAAAAGGTTAAGATTATATCCTTAGAGAGGAGGTAATATATTATTATTATAATATTAGCTTAAATAGCCTTATTAATTATTATAATAATCTCTTATAAAAAGTAACTTTTAATTTCTTATATATATCTTCTAATATTAATAACTAGTTCTCTTTTATATTTAATAAAAATTAGTTTAACCCTAAAACTAGCCTAATCTTAAACTACTATTACTATAATATATAATTATAAACTAGCTAGAAGCTAAGGTTAGTTAATACTCTAACTTTCCTTAAGTATTTATATAATTATTTCTTTTATAATAACCTAAATTACCTCTTAAGTAATTAAGGTATTAGTCTCCCTTAAGATTACTCTAGCCTTATTTTAAGCTTTAATTTACTTATACTTAGTCTATATCTCCTTTACCTTATCTTTAAATTTATCTTTAATTAAAAAGAAGAGCTTATTAATTAATTCTCTCTCTAATTTTAGTCTTACTTAGGTTACTACCGCCTTAGGCTTATTATAATACTTATTAGCTATAAAGGTATATTAGGATATATCCCTAGTAGTAAACTATTTACCCTAATTACTCTTAATATAGTGGCTTTATATTAATATTATCTAGGGGTAGAATTAGGTACTTTTTAATATCTAATAAGTTATTTTTTAATTTTATTATTAAGTTAAGCTTAATATAGTTATATACTATTTCTTATTTATAAAGTTATACTTTTATAGTATTAATAGGTAATATTATATAAGTCTTTTTATAACTAAAGCTTTTATAGGAAATATAAAAAAATAATATTAATTTAATACTTATTTTAAGATAAATATAAATATTATATTTTACTAATAAAATTCTTTATTTCTTTATTAGGAACTAGGTTATAAGTATAGTACTTTAACTTATTATAAGAGAGTATAACTATATATAAGAAGACTATAATAACTAGCTTTTAGAAGAGCCTTACTACTATTTAATAACTATTACTTATAATATACTTTACTATTACTAAATTATCTAACTTAAAGTAACCTTCTAGCTAATTTAAGAAGATAATATCTATCCTTATTAGTAGTATCCTAGTATATACTAGGAGGCGCCCCTTAACCTACTTTTTAACCTAGTAAAAGTACACCTAAAAGGCAGAAAGCGTAGGTTAGGCACTTAAGGAACCTAGTGTGACCTAAGCCTCTTTAAGAGGCTTAAGGCATAGGAGCGCACTAACCGCCACTACACCTAGCGCGTGGCTAGAGCCTTACTAGCGCTAGCGCTAGCGCTAGACTTAATTAACCTTATAGTTAATAACCTAGATAACCCGTATATACCTAATATAGCTTAGTCTTAGGCTTATTAGCGCTTTACTAGAGCTATTAAGCTAGAAGATATTAGGCTTAAGGCTATTAACGAAGCTACTAAGCCGGCTAACTTTAGGAGCTATGCCTCCTCTAAGGCTACCTCTAGCGGCGTTACTACTACCTCTAGAGGCGCTTTTAGTAGCGCTATTACCGCTAAGGGCTCCTAAGACACTAAATTTAATAATAATTAGAATATATAAGAGATATAAGAGGCCTACCTATAAATACTAGCTAATTAAGAGAGGAGAGTATAATAGGTAGTAAGATAATTAGCTAGGGATTATTATAGTACTATTTTTTTATTATTTTATAATTTTCCTAGAATTAATAATATATATTTCTATTTATTATAGTAAAATATAGTCTTCTAGCTCTATTATTTCTTCTCTTATATAAATTTTAGTAGCTAGCGTAGGATTAGAGCCTAGCCATAGTAAGTCCCCACTTTTAGTTAGCAACCTTGGTGGTGTGGTTGACACGTAGTTAAGCCCTCTACATTATTCTATTTTCCTGTTTTCTTGTTTCTTAACTGCTGACCTCCATGCCAACGAAGGCATCAGCAAAGGCTGCCGAGCGTCTGGTTCATTACGTGAAATACCAACATGAAGCACCAGCCAGGGTGGTTGCGAGCCACAAAGGACGAAATGCAAGGCAAAGGCAAACAAAAGCACCGACCACACACTTGAATCCAGGGATGATATTGTAGAGTACAGCGGCTGCCAACCAAGGTTACAGATCTTTTCTTTTTTTAATCTGTGTCTAATAACGTCTAAACTCGACCCTTCGAGACTTTGGCGAGGCAGTTTACTTCGCGAAACCCCCTCCCCGCTACATCATGTCGGTACGCAATCCATCCCGAATCTGTTTGTACTGTTTCCCCTGCTTTTGATTTCCGGTAGCAGCAATCTTGATCTTTCCGAAAAACCTGGACAATGGAGTTGCAGCGTATCTCTCGAATACCCAGGCAATTCCCAGATACAGGAGACCCAAACCCACCAAGAATAGTTTATATTCCCATGGCATTTTCGTGAGCTCCATCAGCCTGTTCAGCCATTTGGAGGACCCAGCTATCATGAACAGTGTTATGGCAAGGGTGAGCAAAACTGTGGCGATGAACGGCCCTGTAACAACGTTAGCCTCTCCTGCCTCAACGCCTCACGTGCAATACGTACAGTTGTTGGCAGTGCGTTCTCTAAACGGGGGGCCTGCATTTAGAATCACTCCGGAAAACAGATATTCGAAACAAGATGTTAGGAACAGTGCCGTGTTCTCTGAGTTTTTGATATCCGACTCATCGTGGCCGACTACCGGAGGAATGTACCAAGTTTGCTCCCGAACGGTGATGTATGCTATGGCTTGCACCGCAATGCAGATTGCCATGAGGCCAAGTAGCGGTGTTAGCACTTTTCGGGAAACGAGTCCGGATATGGGCCGCTTCATGTAAAGTGTCCGAGCCGGACCTGCCCAGCCCATGAAAATGGCAATAGGAAGAATCAGGAGCATGTCAATGAACAGAAATTGAAAATCGCCCAGATTTGAAGCTTTAGCGTACAAAAAGCTCACAGATGTGAATTGTATCGCAGAGTATAGGCTCATATACTTGAAGCAGCTGAAACTGGTGACAAGCGCAGCGCGACCTTCCCTGGAGTGAGTTAGATTTCAGCACTTTCCAAGTTCACGCATGCATACATACCTGATCACTTCTAACACACAGCGAATATCAAATACTCTGGATGTGAACGGAGCTGCGACTGATGCTTCTGCTTCTGACAAGGATATTCCAACATCCGCCGCCTTCAAGGCGCCGCAATCATTAGCACCGTCGCCACAAAACCCGCAGGTATAGTCTATGCTTTGAAGTTTTTCCACGAGCTCGTGTTTCTCGTCCGGTGACATTCGAGCAAAGACACCTCCAAGAACAAGCATCTAGGTAGGTCAGCTACTGGTCTCTCTCGATATGTTTATAAGCAAATATCATACTCGGCGGAGCACCAATGGGTGCGCATAATCCACGACCCAACGGAACACATCACCGCTGACGGCTAGAGAGTAATTCCGGAGATTGGATATGCCATAAGGAAGAGAGAGATCAGCTTCAGGAAGTACGGGCTTGGGCTACATAAATGGTCAGTCCTGATGTTAAATATTGCGAAGATGTCGATGGTGACAAACTAGCAAGGTTGAATTATCAAGTGAGTATGCACTGCCATCGATACTTTCCCACTGTAATTTGGCAGTCGGATCTTGAAAGTCACCTCGAAAGCAGTCAATATCGACCACCAAAACTTTGTAGGTTCAGAAATCACTTACCTTCGACAAAGCGAGGCACAAAACAATGGGCATATTTCTCCAACAGGCCGCATTCTCTTGCAACGCTGATGGCTGTCAAAATGTTATCACCAGTAACCATGACCGCTCTTATATTGGACTCGATCAGTTCTTTCACCACCGGAGCTGTGCTTGGCTTCAGTTTGTTCTCAAAGATGATGAATCCGACAAAGCGCAGATTGCTCTCTACGTCTTCTCGAGTCATCTTCTGAACTTTGATCCAGCTGAGCTTTCGAAGATGACGCGTGGCGCATCCAATTACACGATAGCCCTTGTGCGTATAATGCGACAATAATTCCTCATAATCGACTGGGACTTTCGGGACTTGTTTAGCGGTGGAAACTCTGGCAGGAGCGGTGATATATACTCACAGCTCTCAGGGTCACAGATCTCTCGCATCGCCTCTGGTGCTCCTTTGACGAAAATATCGCCACTCTTTTTGCCAAATTGGCGCACAACTACACTGGCTCGACGCAACTGAGAGACAAATTCGAAGGATTTGAGAACTCCGAGTTCGAATTGGCCCTACTGATGTTAGTAGATAAGCCTTCCTCGTCGAGTGACATTTGGACATACATCTGGCGGCTTGGCTGTGGATGGACCAAGGCCGCTCTCATCATCTTCCCCATCGCCGGTAGATTGTGTTCCTTCCTCAAAAGACCAATCGGTGAATTCGAACATTTTCAAGTCTAACGGGTCACCGACAAGCTCCTCGTCGACCGAACGTAACGAATGGCATGTCGCCATGGTATACATTGCTGCCTGTATCGGACTAGGGTGAGAGTCTGCCGCAGCAGACATGGACCCGAAAGAGCTAGATTCCCTTAAGACATCGCCGAACGCACCTGTTTCTTCCGAGACAACTCGTACACCAAGAACATCGAGACCGTCTTCCGTAAGAGTTCCTGTTTTATCAAAGCACATGATATCGAGCTTTCCCCCCACATTGACTCGCTGAGGGCTGATACAGAAAATTTGCTTCCCCTTGAGCCGGGATAGTGCAAAGTTTGTGCCAATGGTCAGTGTCGCTGGCAGTGCCGGGGGAACAACGATTGTGATAAGATCCAGCGCTCTGACGATGATCAAATGCCATGCCATTTTCAGACGAATAAAGTTAACAAATGAGGCTGTGAAGCCGATCAAGGCAATTCCTGCCATCACACTTATGTATCGGAATGAGTCGCGATAGAACTTGAAACCGGAGGGCTTGGGGAAAAGCATCGAGCGTACGAGAGCGCCTTTCGTTGTATTGAACCCTGTTCGAACCACCAGTGCGAGAGCGACAGCATCGCCGTCCATGTCTTCTTGGGGCCGTCGAGCGCGTACAATCTTGGTACCGCAATACAAAAAGTGTCGTGCTGTCTCAGGCGAAACAGACGATGCAGAAAGAGTCATTTCGCGTAAAGTTTTGTCGATGGCGGGCAGCTTTGAGACGGGCACTGATTCACCTTTGCCCACGATTAGCGCATGGGCAAATACCAATGAGACTTCATCTTACCTGTAAGCATACTCTCATTGACAATACAATCGCCACTAAGAAGCAAACTATCGCTGGGAAACTGGGAGAGATTCGGATCGCTGAGTTCATACACATCGCCAGGCACTAAATCACTTGATGTCACATATTTCCCTGACATAAAGTTAGCAAGACTAGGCACACTGGTGTATAGAATCAGATGAAATCATACAGAAACCGTTACGCAAAACACGGACGTCGCATTCGAAACGCGATATCTCTTTAAGTCTCTGCATCGTCTTTGGCCAGAATCAGAAGTGCTCTCAACATGTCAACTTCGAGAGTGAAACTTACTGCCCTAGTTTCCAAGAGTGTGGCCGCTATACTTCCGACTGACATGACAAAAATGCATGCAGCGTAATAGTAATACGAGTCCATGGACCAAAGGACTAGGCTGGCAATCTGAAAGATGTAAAATGGATGTAGGACCTGTGCCTGTCAACCCCCTAACTTGCTGGGGAGGAGGGCAGTTTCTTTCTAGAGCGTACTTACTTCATCAACTAAGAGTTTACTGACAGACTTCTGCTCAATATCAATGAGATTGGAACCGAAAATCTGCTCTCGCATAGTTTTTTCATCGCCGTCCAGTCCCGACCTCACGAGGCGGACATCTGTCCAATCCGGATCCTTCCAGCCAGACGACAGAATAAACCTGTCCTTGATCGGATGATAAAAGAATCGGACGTAGCGATACTCTATTGTTCGCAAATCATCAAGTAAAGGGTCATTCTCATCGTCCAAGCCGTAGGAGAGGAGCTTCTCAGATGCCCCAAATACCGAGGACACGGGTCGTCCATAGTTTTGCGATTTGACATCGAGAATTGCGAGTTGCCCCCATTGATTCTCGATAACTACCCAGTCACAGATTTGAAGCGTCGTGGCTCGTCCAACAATAGCAACATACCAACGAGGAAGCCATCGCAGAACAAGAAAAGCAATACCACCAGTCATCACGCACAGCAAAATGTACGCAGAAAAGCCCCAATAGCTTGTCGAGAAACCTGCGATCGCAATGGTGAGGTCTTCATTGGCCATGTAAACTTTTTGACTGTTTCTTCCGCTTTGCCGAGCACTTCCTGCTGTAGCCGCACTGTCCCTTCTCAGCAAGCGCGTATGAACTGACAACCGCGAGTGTGTAGATGAGCGTCGCTGCATGAGGTAATCATCATCAGAGGCCATATAGTGGCGGTCAGCGGAGTCTTCATCGTCCACGACAGCAAAGTCCAGATCGTCAAGATCACTACCAATGCTTCGTCTTCGAGAGTATTGATCCTGATCGTCAACATGACTGATCTCGTCCGAGTTCTGCGAGTAGGCGTCTTCGTTAGGCTGTTCTTCGTAGTACGTAAAGCTGGCAGTCGAATTTGCGCGGTGGCGGCGATGTGAGAAGGCTGAGACGCTTGTGGGTAAGCTTTCGGCAACTGGTCCGGAGTACAACTACAAGAAAAGATCAGAATGTGAGTTTCAGCGAGGAGCCATGGGGTGCTACTTCTTCGTGTGCCATTTCTACCTCCCCAAAGATGCTTGACATGCTCTGATTGGAGTTGAGCCTATATAGTGTTGGTTGTGAGGCTCGCGCCTCCTCATCCTGTGGGTGGTGGTCGTTCATGATGTTGGCTACTGAAGTGCAGGTCTCATTTTTGTCCGGGAATGTACCACCTGCTGTTGCAGTGCCTAGATGCAGTGTTAGCTTTGCCCGTTTCAGTTGAAGCTTCAACGACTGCTTCGATGCGAGTTCTGCAGGCGTTGCTGAACTGGAAAGGTTTGATATGGAAAATGAATTGCGCTGCCTACGAAGCTTCATGGCTCGCGACTCAGCCGAAGCAGGGCGCTGATGTGGGGCTATTTTACAAGGCTTGTCACCTACATACCTCCTAGGGATGGAGAAGAGACACTTTTTTTCCATACGTGGACCGCCGCGTGACGGGTAATGAACAGTAATTGAGTATTATCATGGTCAAGCAGCCAAGTATTATTTATCAAAGTTATTGTTTATCAAAGTCATCCTTCTCCGGGAAAGGTAGGCGCATCTACTGGCATTGGCACGCTTCAACCAAGCTGAATCAGCTGATAGTGAAAACAGTTAAGCACAGACAGCCACTCTCTCGCCCACGCCCCATGTTCGAAGTCTTAACGAGGGAGGCAATCCAGGGCAGCCTGGGCAGGTATTGAGTTGGGTGAATGTAGCAATTAGCATGGTTCATGGCGCGTGGCTCTGCCTCGGCTTCCCTGCAGACCCTTCCTTATCTTCAATATTTCTCATCCAATACACCTTGCTTATACTACATAGCGGCTTTATTTAGTACAGAAGTTGAAGGGGCTACACACACTAACTATTCAAATAACAACGACTGAGGCGCTAGCCAACCCGTAGCCGCGGCGGTGTAGACGGGCTATTAGAACCTGCGTCATGCTGTAACGTCCCTAACTAGGCCAGGTATCTTGAGCAATACAAATGAATGCGCCAACCACTGAATAGTACCTCGCTGGCTGTCAGTGTGATTCGGTAAATAAATAGGTACTGGTAGGTTTTTCGAGTCGTGCCTATCAACGAGTCGTGCAGGGAACAAGATGGGGACAATTTATCGGCTATCTCAGGATGTTGTTCTGCCCTGGCAAAGAGCTGGCAAGCATAAAGGGACGACCATTATAGCAGACATGGGGAAATCAAAGGAAACGCAACGTAATAAGAGATCTTATTCTATTTATCTAGGTATGTCTCTGAAGCGGCCACTTGCCTTTGCCTACGTACGAATATTTAGCTGCTAGTAGGTACTCAGCCAGGTACTAACCTGGTGAGTAAAAGCAGGGGTAGCCTCATAATAAATTAGGCCGTAACGGAGGTACGAGGTAGGTACCTCCCAACAACCCACGCTGGTCGGCGCCAACCAAAAAAATCGCCCTTGGAAATTTTTCCACTCCAACGCAACGCGGTCTCCCCCTCTCCCCCCCACCAAAAATTCACAACCCCAGTCGCTTTGGGGCACCTAACTTTCTGCATCCATTACCACCAACCCTCTTCTTTCTTCCTTCTCTTCCTCAACGTCAATAGTAGTAGCCTTCAACGGTCCAGCAGTCACCTCCGCTTCTTCTGCTACAATGGCCGAACCTATCCCAGGCAAACGAACTGACCAGATGACGGCTCCGTAAGTCGTCATGCTATGAAAGCATCCCTACCAATGCTGACCAACCCCACTTCAGTACGCCTCAGAACACTCCCGCGACAAACGCGCCCATCTCTTCCAGAGCCCAGCAGCCCGGCGTGGCAAGCATCATGGAGGGTCAGTTTCCAAGCAAGACGAGCAATATAACTCACATGACTAATGGAAACCCCTGTTCCAGATGATGTGGAGCGCGCAGCTGCCGCTTCCATCTTCGCCCAGAACCCCCAGCTCGTCCAGATGATTCAAGGTCGTCTTGGCTCCCTTATCGGTCGCTCATCTGGATATATCGAGTCTCTGCCACCTACCGTTCGCCGCAGAGTTTCCGGCCTCCGAGCTATTCAGAAGGACCATGCCAAACTCGAGGCTGAATTTCAGGAGGAGGTTCTTCAACTCGAGAAGAAGTACTTTGCCAAATTCACCCCTCTTTATGAGAAGCGCTCGGCCATAGTCAACGGCCAAGATGAACCCACCGAGGACGAGATCAAGGCTGGAGAAGACGAGAACTTCGAAGTTCAGCCGAAGGTCACCGAGATTGATGAGGAGGGCATCAAACTCGACATTCCCGAGAATGTCGCCGGAATTCCTGAGTTCTGGCTTTCCGCCATGAAGAACCAGGTGACGTTTGCTGAGATTATCACGGACCGGGATGAAGCTGCTCTCAAACACTTGACCGATATTCGAATGGAATACTTGCAGGAGCCGGGTTTTAGATTGATTTTCGAGTTTTCCTCGAACGAGTTCTTCTCCAATAAAACGCTCACGAAGACGTACTTCTACCAAAACGAAAGCGGTTATGGCGGTGATTTCATCTATGATCACGCCGAGGGCGACAAGATCGACTGGCTTCCCGGCAAGGACCTCACCGTCCGCGTCGAAGCCAAGAAACAGAGGAATAAGAGTAAGGCCCATACCGCCGTCAGCCAATGCTCACGTGCCCTGAGAACGAAATGTGGCTAATCTTGAATTCTGATAGACACCAAGCAAACCCGTATCGTTAAGAAGACCGTTCCCACGGAGTCCTTCTTCAACTTCTTTTCCCCTCCGAAGCCCCCGAGCGACGAGGAGGATGAGGAGGATGAGGACGCTGCCACCGAAATCGAGGAGCGCCTCGAGTTAGACTATCATCTTGGCGAGGATATCAAGGAAAAGCTCATTCCCCGCGCTGTTGACTGGTTCACGGGAGAGGCCCTTCGCTATGAGGAAATTGATGACGGCGATATGGAGGAACCAGACTTTGATGACGAGGAGGATGAGGACGAGGATGATCTCAGCGATGATCAGGATGAAGAAGAGGAGACAGACGACGATGTAAGTGGTGTAAATGAGCTGACCATCCATGACCATCTCAATTACTAATTTGTTAGGACGAGTCTGGAAAGCCCAAGCAAGAAGCCGCTGAGTGCAAGCAGAGTTAAGCGAGCAACCTTGGGTGGGGATTGCCAGATCCTGTAGAAGTAGGACGATTATCCTGTGATTATTCCTTTGTGCGAAATTGAAGACTCTTTTCACGCACTGCCTTGACTCGGTGGGGGGGAAGGAATTGCAACGTACAATGGATACATGGCTTTCTATCTGTTTATTGATGGGAGACATGAGAACCCCGGCAGTACGACACTATCTCTTCTAGTTAACAATTAACTAATCGAACTTACAAATGTCTTTGTCTCTTCAATATAGTGTAGAATGACTAGACAATAGTTCTCTTGCAGAATGATGAAGTCCATTTCTTGGATGCTTCTTCGTCGGCAGGCTGTGAAAGCGTTATTCCAGTATTGGCCTAGTTGGTAGTTAGTTGTGCCTGTGTCCGCAGGTCAGTGGCGCCAACTGTTTGATGATAATGTAGAGTAGGGAGAGGTTTGGATCACCATGGAAATTTGCTGCCTTGCAAGCTAGCGCACAAGATTGCTTAGGCGAGGATGTAATACCAATTTACTAAGGTACCTACTTGGTATTTAGGGCAGTCGGATAAGAGTGCATGGCAGGGGCATTTTGCTGCAAAGAGGTAGATTAGTACCTACCTAGCCCCCTGGCAACGGTAGTGTCGGCAAGGTTCGCAGCAGCCAGCCCCTTTTTTGGCGCCCGGCATTTCGTTTTTCCAGCTTGCCGGCTTTCCAGCACAGCGGGTGGGGGCAGTTGCTAATAAGTACCTGCATCTTTACCAGGAGGTGCCTAAGTAAATAGGTAAAGGAAAACGTAGGTACATACTCGGCAAGGTAGGTGGGCAATTGCCTCGTAGGTACCGAGGTAATTGATGGATTTGGGCTCAACAGGCACTGGTGTGAAACACAATGGTGTCGTGTTACTTGGGACTCGTGGCAGTAACAAGTACCTAGCACGCCTAGGTACCTGGGCTGCTTGGTACCTAGGTATATATGTATTTAAATAGATGGGTAGGTAAATTTAGGGAAACATCTACACACATTGAGTAAACAACTTAATAAGCAACCAGGCACGGACCACTGAGGCATCAGGGGCTGCTTGTTTAGGGCCTCAGGAGAAGCATTTGTACCCACTGACCAACGATGACACCCCCTGCTCCATGACCACCAACGCAGCTACCATACCTACCTACTTGTCTGCTGCTAGGTGGCTATCACATTTCTTTCCCAGACCGTAACTTTTTATTTCCGCCACGGCAGCCCCTTGATTCGTCTAGTGAGCCCGCAGATGGGTGGTTGGTTGACTGAAGCTCTCCTCCTACTCTTCGTCTTTCCACATTACGTCGCAAGTTGTGTGGCATTGATCTGTCTGTTCCAATCCAGCCTCCACCGGCAGGCGGAATCTACCTGACGACGGTCTCCCGACTTCAGCGTTAGCTGTAGCTGACGGTGGCCGCATCGTATCTGCGAACTTCTCCTGTCTTCTTTAAGCGGCGATCTCTCCTAAGCACCTCCAGCAACTGACCATCCGCTGTCGACTCCTTTCCTGATGGCGTCGACCTACGATGTCGGCACCAAAGCTTGGCAGCCTGATGCTGCCGAGGGTTGGGTCGCTTCCGAGCTTGTGAGCAAGACCGATGATGGCTCAAAGGTCAAGCTAGAATTCAAATTGGAAAATGGCGAGGTTTGTTCACCTATCGCTACAGTGCTGTGGATGTGCTAACCTGAACAGACAAAAACCATTGTAGTCTCGGCCGAGGGTCTCCAAACAGGCTCAGACCCGGCCTTGCCTCCTTTGATGAACCCGACGATGCTTGAAGCCAGCGACGACTTAACAAATCTTTCGCATCTTAACGAACCTGCTGGTATGACATTCGCATCGGAAATACATGCTTGAACGACGGATCTAACGTGTGCTTTGCGGACAGTATTACAAGCTATCCGATTACGATATCTACAGAAAGAGATATATACATACAGCGGTATTGTTCTCATTGCAACCAATCCATTTGCCCGTGTGGACTCGCTCTACGTTCCCGGCATGGTGCAGGTATATGCCGGCCGTCATCGTGCAACTCAGGCGCCGCATCTTTTCGCTATCGCCGAAGAAGCCTTCATGTAGGACATTTGGAGACTATTGACACGCAAAAGGATTTTTGTTAATGCTGTCTAGGGACATGGTGCGTGACAATAAGAATCAAACGGTTGTTGTATCTGGCGAATCAGGTGCTGGAAAAACGGTCAGCGCCAAGTATATCATGCGCTACTTTGCAACACGAGAAGCACCAGATAACCCGGGCGCTCGTTCGAAACGCGGTACAGAGGCCATGAGCGAGACTGAAGAGCAAATTTTGGCGACGAATCCGATTATGGAAGCATTCGGCAACGCGAAGACGACTCGTAACGATAACTCCTCCCGATTCGGAAAATACATCGAGATCATGTTTGATGATAAGACAAATATAATCGGTGCGAAGATCCGAACATATCTCCTTGAGCGTTCACGTCTCGTGTTTCAGCCGTCAAAGGAAAGAAATTACCATATCTTCTATCAGCTTGTCGCCGGTGCATCGGACCGGGAACGCCAAGAGCTCAATATCCTAACATTCGACAAATTCGACTATCTGAACCAGGGCGACTGTCCTACAATTGATGGGGTTGACGACAGAGCTGACTTTGAGGCGACTAAAAAGAGTTTGCAGACCATTGGTGTTGCCCAAGAACAACAAGCCTATATCTTCCGGCTTCTGGCTGGTTTGCTCCATCTCGGAAATGTCAAGATCACTGCGTCCAGAAATGACAGTGTACTCGCTCCGACAGAACCATCTTTGGAGCTAGCTTGCAAGATACTGGGCATTGATGCGACTGAATTTGCCAAGTGGATCGTGAAAAAGCAGCTTATTACACGAGGCGAGAAAATCACTTCCAACTTGTCGCAAGCTCAGGCAGTTGTTGTCCGCGACTCTGTGGCCAAGTTTATTTACTCCAGCTTATTCGACTGGCTAGTCAACATCATTAACCACAGCTTGGCTACTCCTGAGGTGCTTGATCGTGTTAAAAATTTCATTGGTGTCTTGGATATCTACGGATTCGAGCATTTTGCAAAAAATTCCTTTGAACAATTCTGTATCAACTACGCAAACGAAAAGCTTCAGCAGGAATTCAACCAGCATGTCTTCAAACTTGAGCAAGAAGAGTATCTCAGGGAGCAAATAGATTGGACCTTCATTGACTTTTCCGACAACCAGCCTTGCATCGATTTGATCGAAGGCAAGATGGGTGTCCTCTCATTGCTAGATGAAGAATCTAGACTTCCAATGGGCAGCGACGAGAGTTTTGTTAACAAGCTGTATCAGAATTTCAGCACCGACAAGCAGCACCAGTTCTTTAAAAAGCCCAGGTTCGGCAAAACCGCGTTCACGGTTTGTCATTACGCCGTTGACGTCACATACGAATCTGAAGGCTTCATCGAGAAGAACCGAGACACCGTCCCAGATGAGCACATGACAGTTCTCCGCGCTACCAACAACGCTTTCCTGCGAGAAGTTTTAGATGCTGCTTCTGCCGTCCGCGAGAAAGATGTCGCTTCTGCGTCTTCAAATGCCGTGAAGCCAGCTGGTGGGCGTAAAATTGGCGTAGCTGTCAATCGAAAACCGACTCTTGGTGGTATATTTCGCTCTTCGTTGATCGAGCTCATGAATACAATCAACAACACGGACGTTCATTACATCAGATGCATCAAGCCAAACGAAGCCAAGGAAGCCTGGAAGTTTGAAGGCCCGATGGTTCTCAGCCAGCTCCGCGCCTGCGGCGTACTGGAGACCGTTCGAATCAGCTGTGCCGGTTATCCTACACGATGGACGTACGAGGAGTTCGCTCTACGCTACTACATGCTTGTTCACTCCAGTCAATGGACTGCTGAGATCCGTCAAATGGCGAACGCAATTTTAACAAAGGCTCTTGGCACCTCGACCGGCAAAGGACTTGATAAGTACCAGCTAGGCTTGACGAAGATCTTCTTCCGTGCCGGTATGCTGGCGTTCTTGGAGGGCCTTCGCACCAACCGCTTGAACGAGTGCGCCGTGATGATCCAAAAGAACCTCAAGGCAAAGTACTACCGACGCCGCTTTTTGGACGCTCGGGAGGCTGTCATCCGCACTCAAGCCGCCGCTAGGGCTTTTATTGCAAGGCGAACAGCTCAACAACTTCGCACCATCAGGGCAGCCACGACCATCCAGCGAGTCTGGCGTGGCCAGAAGCAGCGGAAATTGTTCTTGCGCATCAGAAACGATATGATCCTGTTCGAGTCTGTGGCTAAGGGCTTTCTCCGACGCAAGGCTATTATGGAAGCCCGTGTTGGTAATGCTGCTCTCGTCATCCAAAGAGCATGGAGGTCGCGCCTTCAGAAGCGGTCTTGGAGAGAATATCGCAGGAAGGTTATCATGGTTCAAAATCTCTGGCGTGGCAAACGTGCCCGCCGTGAGTATAAGAAAGTCAGGGAAGAGGCTCGAGACCTCAAGCAAATTTCGTACAAGCTTGAAAATAAGGTTGTCGAACTTACCCAGTCACTGGGTTCTATGAAAGAAAAGAACAAGGGCCTTATCTCGCAAGTTGAAAGCTATGAGGCGCAGATCAAGTCATGGAAAAACCGCCACAACGCTCTTGAAGCTCGAACCAAGGAGCTGCAGACCGAAGCTAATCAGGCCGGCATTGCTGTAGCTCGCCTTGAGGCTATGGAAGACGAGATGAAGAAACTCCAACAGGCGTTTGACGAATCCACTGCCAATATCAAGCGGATGCAGGAAGAGGAACGTGAACTTCGTGAGTCGCTCCGTGTGGCCAACTCGGAACTAGAATCTGCAAAGCAAGTAGGTACCGAGAGGGATAAGGACAACTCTAGCCTGAGACAAGAGCTTGAGGCCCTACGAGACGCCCTGGAGGTCGCAAAGAGAAGTGTACCTGTTAATGGCGAACTATCGAATGGAACAGCCCCGACGCAGTCCGTCGCAACTGGTCTCATCAACCTGGTTTCTTCCAAGAAACCCAAGCGTCGCAGCGCCGGCGCGGAACCTCGTGATGTCGATCGCTTCAGCGGCGCATACAACCCTCGCCCCGTCTCGATGGCAGTTACCAGCACCGCCCATAGGCAAAACCTATCGGGAACGACGTTTATTCCAGGCGTTGATAATATCGAAATGGAACTGGAGACTCTTCTTGCCGATGAGGATGGGTTGAATGAAGAAGTTACCATGGGCTTGATTCGTAACCTCAAGATCCCGTCGCCAAACAGCAACCCACCGCCATCTGACAAGGAAGTTCTCTTCCCGTCATATTTGATCAACCTGGTTACTTCAGAAATGTGGAACAATGGATATGTCAAAGAATCAGAACGATTCCTGGCGAATGTCATGCAATCTATCCAGCAGGAAGTTATGCAGCACGACGGCGATGATGCTATCAGCCCCGGCGCGTTCTGGCTTTCAAATGTCCACGAGATGCTGTCTTTTGTTTTCTTGGCTGAAGACTGGTATGAAACCCAGAAGACGGATAACTACGAATACGATCGCCTTCTGGAGATTGTTAAGCACGACCTTGAAAGCCTCGAATTCAACATTTACCATACTTGGATGAAAGTCCTCAAGAAGAAGCTCCATAAGATGATCATTCCTGCCATCATTGAGTCGCAGTCTCTGCCCGGCTTCATCACAAGCGAGAGCAATCGTTTCCTGGGTAAACTTCTGCAATCGAACTCCCAACCAGCATACAGCATGGATAACCTCCTGAGCCTGCTAAATAGCGTCTTCCGCGCCATGAAGGCCTACTACCTGGAGGACACTATTATTACGCAGACTGTTACTGAACTTTTGCGTCTGGTTGGTGTTACTGCTTTCAATGACTTGTTGATGAGGCGCAACTTCCTGTCTTGGAAGCGTGGTTTACAGATCAACTACAACATCACCCGTATTGAAGAGTGGTGCAAGAGCCATGACATGCCGGAAGGCACTTTGCAGCTGGAGCATCTAATGGTAGGCCCATCGATCTATACAATATTATGTGTTCCCGTTCTAATCCTTCTCACAGCAAGCTACCAAGTTGCTGCAGCTGAAGAAGGCGACATTGAATGATATTGAGATCATTCAAGACATTTGTTGGATGTAGGTGGCCTGACCCTTACCTCATACCCGACTCTCCCCGAGTACTGACTTGTCCACAGGTTGTCACCCAACCAGATCCAGAAATTGCTTAATCAGTATCTAGTTGCTGATTACGAGCAACCCATCAATGGCGAAATCATGAAGGCTGTAGCATCTCGTGTCACTGAGAAGAGCGATGTTCTGCTCCTGCAAGCCGTTGACATGGATGACAGTGGGCCATACGAGATCGCCGAACCTCGCGCCATTACTGCCTTGGAAACTTATACACCTTCTTGCAAGTAAACATCGGTCCGTTGGTCATATATCCAAGCTAACATATCGTCAGGGCTACAAACACCGCGCCTCAAGCGCCTTGCTGAGATCGTGTCCGCGCAAGCCATCGCCCAGCAGGAGAAGCTAGAGTATGGGGATGGTGATGAGTACAATCGCCCTGCGAGCATAGCTGAGGTTGACGAGTTGGACGCCGGGGCGGAGCAATGAGAGGCTTGTGTATTTTTTTCGGGGCTCCCCAATGCATTTTGGTGACGATGTGCTGATGAATCAGTTGATTTCGCGTGTACAATTGGTGTTGATGTTGGGACTTGCATTTCGCCCCTAATATGGCTAGAAAAAAGTAGGTATGATGTACGGATGAATATCACGGCCAGTATTTATTTGTGGTGTATTGAGACAGCGGATTCGTACTGAGCGCTCATGTTAGTCGTTCTTGCGGAGAGGCACGAGCAGCAACGTAGTGGGGCCGAAAAAATCTACGTGCAGAGTGGCCAACACTTCCTCCGGCACAGCGAAACTCGTCCGCACTGCACACACTACGTCCACTGTTGTCTATCTGGTGTGGTACTGTGATTCTGTATTTTCGCGTCTGTTGATTCGCTCGCTGGCTTGGCGGCCTAATAGTCGGGAACAATGAGGTCATCTCCAAACATCATCATAACGGGTACCCCAGGTGTGGGAAAGACCACTCATTGTGAGAGCCTAGCGGAGAAGTTGGGGCTACGGCATATCTCTGTGAATCAGGTTGTGAAAGATAGAGATTGCCGTGAGGGCTGGGACGAAGAATATCAGAGCTGGATTGTCGATGAGGATAAGGTACGCAATGTATTCTCGGTGCGTGATTCGCGGGTGTGTGCTCATATTTCAACTAGCTACTGGACGCAATTGAGAATGATGTGAAGCAGGGAGGCTGCTTAATAGACTGGCATGCCTGCGATTTGTTTCCCAAGAGCTGGGTCGATTTGGTGGTTGTGCTTCGGGTAGATTCTACTACCCTCTACGATCGGCTGAAGGCGAGGTAAGCTCAGGATAGTGGCGCCGTTACTGTGCAAGCTCTCTGACTCGACGAAATAGAGACTATGCCGAAGTTAAGCTTCAGGAAAACCTAGATTCAGAGATCATGGAAGTACTCCTGCAGGAGGCGAGGGATGCTTATGACGATGAGATCGTCATCGAACTCACTAGTAACACATCTGATGAGATGGAGACGAATGTGGACCGGATCGAGGCCTGGGTGAGGCAGTGGGTGGCTGATAATAATTAGAACTTTTTGTTCCGGTTGCTCCCTTGTGTGGCAACGAAACTGGTTCTGCTCCGCCAGCGTCGCAGTAACCCGTCGTATTTGTTATGTTCAACTGCTGGAGCAAGGCATGTAAAAACATACCCATATGCAGATACACCGACCTCCAATACAACGCGATAGACCCCCGCACCAGTGCTACACCGGAAACTATATTGCTAATTTGCCAGTAATAACTCAAGCTAGCTCCCAAAAGCGATACAGGGTGTGTAACTCACAATCTAACCCACAGAAGCCATACAGGGTAGCGCGCCTGGACAGCTAAGGAGGAGTGTAGAGATAGATGCTCGGAAACAGCATCTGGCCGAAAATTCGGTGGATGATGCTCCACGTTAGCAGAAGTGCTCTCGCAGAAAAGCATCATACAGCGTGATACCGACAGACAACTTCACGGGTTTGCTGCGACTAGGAATATTGAAGACACAACAACGGGAGAACAATTACGGAAGAGGTAGCCCAAGCGACAAGTCACATCTAATTGAGTATAATCCATCCAATGGAACCCCAACGCCAGTCGCCCCAGAGCATGCATCGCAAGCTTCAAGCGCTCTTCTTCCTTTCGCTCCGAGGGTGATCCAGAGAACGAGGATCAAGGCCCCTGCGCCGCATTGCACTTCGTTTTGCGCGCTCTATGTACTCTTTGTCCGCATCTTCGTCAAAGCCACCAAATTCGCCACCTGTATTCTCACCATTAGCACTCGCAGGGCCTGTTTCGACAATGGGAGCTTTGTCCGCGGGCAGCACAGTCGCATCCCCATCGGCCTTGCTCTTGGACACGCTGGCCGGTGTAGGTCCGATCTTCTTGAACTTGGCAACATAGAAGCCATCAACATTGTAGGTGTGAGGGTAGTAGCGGCGGGTAAGCTTCAAGCTGGGGTCGAAAGTCTTGCCCATGTAGCTCGTGAAGCCCTCTTTACCAAACGGCAGCTCCGTATCGACAAGCCTGACATTGGGTCTTCGAGATAGGGCATAAGCTACAACTTGTTCACTAAAGCTTTGTCAGCGTACGCGTATTCATGGGTTTTCCGCCCCGACCACTTACTTTTCCTCGACCGTGACACTGCAAGTTGAATAGACGATGTAACCGCCGGTGCCTGCGTGATTGACCGAGTCGATAGCGGACAGCAAAAGTTGCTTTTGGGTATGAGGAAGAGTCATGAAATCGCGCTCCGTCTTATTGGTCTTCACAGACGGGTCCTTAGCGATAACGCCGGTGCCAGAGCAAGGCGCGTCCAGGAGGACCCTGTCGAAGCCTCCCATGACACGGGGAAATTCTCTCGCATCATAAGAACAGACAATGACATTCTTAGCACCCAAGCGGTGGATATTACCGATCAAGCCCTTGGCACGAGCCTTGTTGGGATCATTGGCCACGACAACACCGGTATTCTGAGGTTCATTAGCTACCATGTCGCGTACCGCAAAAAGTTACTATACCTTCATCATGGCGGCGCAGTGTGTTGTTTTGCCACCGGGGGCTGCTGCCATCTATAAAAGTCAGAATCAGCCAATAAGCTGCGACTGAGAAGTCAAGCTTACATCAAGAACTCGCTCGCCACTCGAGAAGTAGTTAGAAGATACCACCAGTGTTAATTATGGATGTCACATAAACTTACGGTTGCGGCGAAAGTGCCATGACAGGCAGAAAGGATGAAGCAGCCTGGAGGATGTAGTGACCCGCCAAATACTCTGGTGTAGCCCCTAGAGGAATAGATGATTCGAAAACTTGCAATCCAACCTTGCTCCACTTTCCAACAGGTTCCAAAGTCACACCTCGGTTGATCAGGGCCTGGGCTAGGTCTCTGCGATGAGTGCGCAGAGTATTTGTCCTGATAACAATTGGTCTTGGGGCCTCGTTAGACTCGAAGAAGGCAAAGGCCTCGCGGGGTGTAAACAGATTGTAAAGCTTCTCGGCAAGGAATGGAGAGTAATTGTAGTATGCGCAGATGTCGTCGAGAAGCTGAGAGGTATAGTCAGCGCGAGAGCGTCCTTCCTCCGCTAACTTGGAGAAGTCTCCCAGAGTCCTTATGATGTCCGTTATCCGCTGACGAAGGAGTTGTAAATTGGGGGCAAGAAGTGAGCTCGAATTGCCAAGCTCCTCATCAGATTCATCCAAAGAGCCAAGAACCTTTGTTCTGTCGCCATCCAAGTTTATTTGCAGAGCAGACTCCTGGACTTCAGCGTCTGCCTCGGTCCGTTCCTTCTCCAATTGCTGATCCAGCTTCTTCGAAAGACCCTCAATGTTCGCAGCAGTTAAAACTTCCTCTTTGTCGCTGTCATCTTCATCGTCGGAAAACACAAATCGCTCCCTCTTATTGCTGATATCCTCATCAGAGTCAACGACGGAGTCTTCAGAGCCGATGAAGTCGTCGCCAAGTTTTTCATCTGGATCGTCTGTCAACACATCGCCATTCCCCTGTTGCGACGGCCTATCCCCATTGCTGTCCGGATCGGGTAGAAGTTTCTTGCTCTTTCTGGCAGCTACAGCCTTCGTTGCTGTGCGACGTCTCTTGGGGGGTGCAGTTTTCGCTGGCTGCTCATTCTCGTCAACAGGAATGCCAGCTTTTCTTTTCAACCGCGCGAAATGTTCCTCGGACAGGGGTTCCGGTGCCCCCTGTTTGCGTTTCATGCGACGTCCTTGACCCATTTTGTTTCGCAAAACACGACAATTGTACTGTTGCAAGATGAAATCGCAAGATTTTGGGGGGCAGCCTTCTAGGGAACTTTTTTCTTTCCTGTTATCGATAGCGATATGTAGCCCCACGGGCCACCATAAACACCATAAACCGTGGTCAGAGATAACCTGTCCCAGATCCACCAAGTTGACCTGTCCCAGTTTGATTCTGCCGATGTTTCCCCGATAGTAGGCTTATACTGTGACAAGCCAGTTTAGTTAGTAGTTAAGTTAGTAGTTAGTGGTTAGTGGTTAAGTTAGTGGTTAAGTTAGTGGTTAAGTTAGTGGTTAGGTTAGTGGTTAGGTGTTTAAGTTAGTGGTTATTATTTAGGTTTACTGTAGTATATTTAGTGGTTAGTGGTTAGGTAGTATTTGTGTTGGTGATATGTACTGGTATAAGCATCATCCTGGGGAAACATCGGCAGAATTAAACTGGGACAGGTCAACTTGGTGGATCTGGGACAGGTTATGTGTAACCACCCATATATAACTTAAACCCGACATCTCCACGCACTTCAGCCACAAGCATCATTTACTTATCTTCTTACCTACGAGAGCAAGCGGGACAAAAACATTGCCACCCTGCCCCCCGAGATTGGCTCTTGTCAGCCGAAGCTGTTCGAAACAAATATCTCTGAGATATTGAGAATCACGAACAGTACCAGAGGACTTTCTTACATTTTTTTTAGATCATCTCACCTATGCGTGGTGTGCTTTGTGTGTGAAGGAGCCAGAAGCCCAGCGGCGAAACTTTTTGTCACCCGCCGGAGCACGAGATGTAGTATTAAGTTGTTCACGCAGCCGTTCCGCCTATGGCACGATCATTCTCAGTAGTTAGCTGGTGGCCAACAGTAATTATAGAATCCTAGATACCGAGTAGGACACAAAGAGAGCGAGTCTGGTGCTCGAGAACGCTGTGCCTGTGGTGCGACGCGATCTAATTTAGTTTACGTCAATGCGGCTAATAGTTACGCCGTAGCGATTACACTGATGCCTACAGCAGCATGCATGCACGATGCTTGTGTTAATGATGCCAAAGCATAGAGTACTTTCAGTATCCCCAAATTCAGCATTTCCTATATACATATTATTATCCTCCAGATGCCTGCTGCAGACGGAGATCACTGACGAGTGTCTCTAGCTCATTGGTTCTATTTCCGATCGTCTTGGAAATGCGGAGAAATTCCTCGATAGAATTCACCAAATGGGCTGTTCCGGGCCAATCTCGACGTTTCCGCATCCGAAAGCACCCGGAGGCTGTTAGATACAAATAACCCAATACAATAGCCAGGTAACCGAGTGCAACGCCTATCTTGGACTTGCTGACAGAGTCCGCCTATGCAACGATTAGTATCCAGTTTCGGCTGTGTTGGGATATGGGCTCACATCGTTTACAAACGACATATTGCCTAGCCAAAGAGATGTAGCCATGTCAAGGGAGTTCCCATCTACTGATGCCCGTGCCCGTGGGCAATGCTCAAGGATGTTGATGAGAATACCCAGTAATAAAAGCAATTCATCGTACAACTTGCTTTGAAAGCCGCCCCTCTGCAGAGTGCTTTGGATCTGCGATAAGCCTTCCGATATCGAGACAACCAGTTTCGACAGCAATGAGCTATCATCGAATACAGACGCCCCAATCTCGCTGTTGGTTACGTTGATTGCCAATTTTAGCGTCGAATTATCCAAGGAATCGTTCTGCAGCAGCCAGGTATCGAGAGTCGCCTGAAGACAGCCCTTGATAGCAGTGGCGTATCTCTCACTTTCCAAGCCAATTAAGTTGGACTGCGCTTCTAAAGCCAGTATTATTAATACATAGTCGATGTTCCGCGGAGGTCGCTCCTTCGAGTAGATTGATGCCATCACCACGATATCGCGTTCTATGTCACCGGTGAGATGCTCAAGGCACTGAATATCTGCGGAGCGACTGAGAATGACAAGAAGCTGTAACGCAAGAGCGCGAGGAGTAAGCGATGGCGGTTTCTGTTCGTGCCAAATGTCCATTTGTAGAATTGCCATCTTCAAAATTTCGAGCGAAGATTTGGTGCTTCGCGATAAGTTAAGCCGCTTTTGCGCTGCAATCTCCATTACATCTCGCTGTTCTTGGAACAAGCGACTCAGAAGTTGTCCAATCTTCTCAGCTGTCAATTGACGAAGCAAATGGGGAGCTGGGCTGAAAGACAAAAATGTAACGAGAGCAGCAGTCAGAGCAAACCCGCTAATCACATCTGCTTCGCTTCCGATGGCTTTCACAACATTATCGCGGGCTGCGTGATCACGGAACTGACTGGCGAATTCCTTCCGTTGTAGCTTGTTTGCTAGCTCACAAAGCGCGTTGCGCCTTAACGAGGAGGGAACTGCGGACGGTTTGCCGATGCGTGACAATAAATCATCCATTTCATCCGAAAACCGATTATTGGCGCCAGCGCGGCGAAGTTCATGGACACTCTGTATCCCAACTTTTGGACCATCCAGGTCATCATCAAAGTCGTATTCGGCAGCAGGCGGGCTCAGTGGCGCCGCAAAAGGGTCTTCTTCGCCCTGCGTCGGCAAGACGCTGCCTCCATCATCAAGCATGACAGTGCCATCCTGACCCTGTGAGCCACCCAAAAAGCTCCTCGAACTACTATAAGTCAGCTTGATCTTTCTGTTCTTGGCGGGCCCAGATCGCCGGTCAGGTGTCCTGGCCGCCCCAGGTCGGAGTTGTGGTGATTGTGAGTTATAGATCGGTCCATCTATCGAATATGCTAGGTGCCCCTTTGGTACACCCTTTTCAGTACCAGAAGGTGAACCCGAGTCAGATTCGGGGTCGAACTCTGGGCTCTCAGCTCTTTGCGCGACCAATCTGTCTATCAGACGCTGACGACGTGGGGCTGGAATCGTCGTGTCGGGTACGTCTGGCGGTTTAGATATCGTATTTTCGGGAGACTTGCTACCATGAGTTGGCTGAATCGGTGCGGCCGGCAACAGTGCAACATCTTTACTCTGTGTCGCGCGCTGAGCGTTCTGGGCAGGCAACGGTCTAGCTGACGAATATAGTCTTCTCCGTGCGAGTCCAGGGCCCGGGACAGATCTCCTCTGAAGCCGTGAAGCCTGTGGCCGCTTGATTGTAGAAGCACCCGATAATGTGGAGGAGCGCTTCCTCTTTTTCCCATTATCATTGCTCTTCCAAGCGCCATCTTGCGACGCTCCCTTAGCCGATGACGTTGGTGTTGTTTCGCGACTCGTCGGTACGTCGTATATATCATCATCATTGGCGCCCAAGGCCGTTACAAGGCCGCTTTGAACTGGCTGCATCGTCGTGATGCGCCGCGACGTCTTGCGCTTCGCAGCGCAGCCTTGGGTGTGATTGCACGATCTGAAGCCTCTCGTGGGTAAAGTGGCAACCTGTGTAGGAGTTTGAAAGCAAGTTGTTGGCAGTTGCGAGGAGTTGTTGAAAGCACTGTACACTAGCGCAAGGGTAGTATTGTCGCCATATCTATGCCGAAGCGGAAGTCGTCAATTCACGATCTGGTTCAGTGTGGTTGGGTGGAAGCTTTGCTGGAAACAGAATCGCACATGAGACGGCTAAGACCATGGCGCCGCATTGCCCTTCCACAATTCGACCTTACGTCAGCATGTGTGCCCGCATTTCCAATGTTTAGAGGCGCAACAGCTGCCGTTTTATGCCGGCTACACTATCGGTCTTCATACAGCGAACCGTTGAAAATGCCAGCCCCAAAACAGAGAAAGGTTGCCATCGTGGGCAGCCGATCTGTCGGTAAGATGGCTATCAGCTACCACTCATTTGCCGAATATAACTAATACTTGCTAGGCAAATCATCACTAGCGGTTCAATATGTGGACGGTCATTTTGTAGACAGCTACTACCCAACAATCGAAAATACCTTCAGCAAAATAATTCCATACAAAGGTCAAGAGTTCTCGACTGAAATAGTTGACACTGCTGGACAAGTGGGAATTCCCTGCCTCCCCAGGCCTGTTCTTCCACATTAACACGAGAGGCAGGATGAATACAGCATCTTAAATTCCAAGCACTTTATCGGCATCCACGGCTATATGCTGGTATATTCTGTCTCTTCTTTGCCATCTTTTGAAATGGTTCAGGTCATCAGGGAGAAAATCCTCAATCACCTGGTAAGCTCGTGACGCACGTGCCGAGTTTCATAAACCGGAAGTTGTCCAGCTCTAACACAGGCGGTGCGGACCAGGGGACGGAATCGGTTCCCATTGTCATTGTAGGGAACAAAAGCGATTTGAGACCCGAGCAGAGACAAGTCAGTGCTGATGATGGAAAAAAACTATCTGAAAAGCTACAATGCGGCTGGACCGAAGCGAGCGCCCGATACAACGAGAATGTGGAACGTGCGTTCGAGATCTTAATAGAGCAAATCGAGAAATCGCAGAATCCTGGAGAAGCACCCGAGAAGAGTAACTGTCTGGTAATGTGAGCTCGTGGCTCGCCTCAATGGAACAAGCGGGCTCTTTAGGACAGCAAAGTCGACGCGCTTCGGAATCGATGTGGTAAGATTCCAGCCTTGCCTGCCCTTTGGCTTGTATGCTACGCGGGTTGATCGTTGCAGCATGCAATCCTTGGTCGCTTGGCGATCCTTTGTACTATCTTAGAACTACAGCTTCTTCCCTTCCGCGGGGATACAGCTTGGGAAGAGGATTCCTTGGCCGTTTTTGTATTTTGCCCCGTGATGGTGTGCAGCAGATAATATCGGCTCGCAACATCTGATCGAGTAATTTAATTTGACCTATGCCAAGCTCCAGCGAAACAACTCTTTGCAATGATCAACCACTGTGAGCATTTGGCAGTGTAAGTGTCGCTAATATGTCACGCTGGGTTGACTTGGCAGTTTGGGCTCACAGCTACGTCAGTGAGTCAGAGGGGCAGGGCAGAAAACCCCACCATGGAGGGGTGCCACATCTAGATGTCGCCCTCACAAACAACAGCAGGACTTTTCGACCCTTTCTCAAGCTCAGTAAAGAGAAGGCAGCAGCGAAACCACCCAAGATCTTCCACGCAATCACAACGGAAGCGATCTAATACGCAAGTATGCTCGACGTAAACGATTTCATCGTCGAGCGTGGAGGGAACCCGGAACGCATCCGAGAGTCTCAGCGTCGCCGTTTCGCAGACGAGGCAGTCGTCGACGAAGTTATCGCTCTATTCGAGGATCACCGAAAGAGTAGGTACTATGGCTGCGATTGACGTATGGCCCCTTGTTGATAGATCAATTTTGAAGCTCAGTATAGCGCAACGCAAACCAGCAGCAAGATCAATGAGGTGCAGAAGCTAATCGGGGCCAAGAAAAAGGTGCGTATGCCTGCCAATTTCTCTGCCTACAACATCAAAAACGCTAACAAATAGTAAATGAAGGCCAAAGAAGATGCAAACGATCTGCTGCAACAGAAGATTGAGCTTGAGAAAGAGAAGAAGCTTACCGTCGAGTCTGCAGTGCAGAAGGAAAAGAACCTCTGGACGAAAATCAAGACTATAGGAAACATTGTTGACGACAGTGTACCCATTAGCAACAGCGAGGTAACGATTCATCATGCGAGTGGCTCTTGAAGCAGACGGCTGACCGTGTTGATACACAGGATAACAATGCTGTGCAACGAACTTGGGCGCCAGAAGGTGTTGCTGTCGAGAAGCGCAACGTGCTCTCCCACCATGAAGTGCTCCTTCGCCTTGATGGCTATGACCCAGACCGGGGTGTCAAGGTCGTCGGCCACCGCGGTTACTTCTTGCGGCAATGGGGAGTCTTCCTCAACCAAGCGCTCATCAACTATGGACTCGAGTTCCTCTCCCAGCGGGGATACTGCCCTCTGCAAGCCCCCCAGTTCATGCTGAAGGACTACATGGCCAAGACTGCCCAGTTGGATGATTTCGATGAGCAACTTTACAAGGTTGTCGATGGAGACGAGGCAAACGACAAGTATCTCATCGCAACATCCGAACAGCCTATCTCGGCTTTTCACGCTGATGAATGGCTTATTGCCAAAGATTTGCCCATCAAGTATACTGAATTCCGTATATGAATGCGTCTCGAATGCCGTTTTAACATGTATCCAGGTATGCTGGTTATAGCACCTGCTATAGACGAGAGGCTGGATCTCATGGACGAGATGCCTGGGGCATCTACCGCGTCCATCAATTCGAGAAGGTCAGCCGTTCCCTCTGAACCACGGTGAATGACTGCTGATTGGGACACAGGTTGAGCAATTTGTTCTCACCGATCCTGAGAAGTCTTGGGAAGCCTTTGAGGAAATGATTGGCGTTTCTGAGGAGTTTTACCAGACTCTGGGACTACCTTACCAGGTGATTGCCATAGTTTCCGGCGCGTTGAACAATGCTGCTGCCAAAAAACTTGATCTCGAGGCTTGGTTTCCCCATCAGGGAGAATACAAAGAATTAGTCTCTTGCTCGAACTGCACCGATTATCAGTCACGCGCGCTAGATATCCGTTTTGGCGCCAAGACTCAGACAGACGCGAAGAAGAAATATGTTCATTGCCTGAACTCAACGCTGTGCGCCACCACACGGACGCTGTGTTGTGTCTTGGAGAACTATCAAACCAACGAAGTAAGTTAAGGCTTCACGCGATACGATCAACATACGGCTAACCTGAACAGGGTCTTCGAGTTCCGGAGCCGCTTCGCAAATACCTTCCTGGTGCCCCAGAATTCATTCCATTTGCGCGTGATTTGCCCAAGGAAGCCGCTAGAGCACAGAAGACCCTACCGCAGCGCGAGAAGAAATGAAACGATGGCTGAAGTAATGCTTCGGCATCGAATTGATGACGTACGTGGACTCCCAGGTAGTCGCGAATAAAGAACCGGTGTAGACCGGGATTTGATAGAAATGCTATAACTCAGAGACCTGTTAGCTGTGAGGAGGCTACGCTCTTGCCTTATAATAGTAACATTCACTGGAATAGAAGCTGGTAGTTAGTGGGCAACGCTCCACCCGCTGCTCAGCACCCGTTGCAAACACCATCACCTGCCGCTTTTAAAATAGGGGCAAGCCACAGCGTATCGATTTGACCTGCTCTCTTTTGTACACATCAATGGGTATTCAGTCAGAAAACCAATCCAGGCATTATGCTGTCATCTGGAATCGAATCATTGTGCACACAAGGCAAAAACTGCATCGACTCAATGGCCGTCATGGCCAAAGGCAACATAACACTCGGGAAGATGCCGCATTGAAGGTAATTTTCCCTCACACTATAAATCGAAATGATCCTGCCTCGCACTGAAAGCGCAATGACTATTCGTACTCATTCTTATCTCAGAATCAGCTTGGTAAATTTGCGCACGAAGACCAAATGCCCCTTTGGCTGCGAGATTATCTCTCGTCTCGCGATGACAATAGCAAAGACGGTGAGCATCGCCCGCCCCAGAATGCGCTACTTGTAGCATCTAACAGGTCGGAAAAGAAGTGATGCAGATGCTTTACGATGTTTTGAACGACAACAGTCAAACGAGCTCGGCGTACTTGGCCCATCCCTGTATTTACCAGATCACGAAACTGCGACGTGAAGGTAGATGCCGCTTCCATCTCAATACCCCTGTCATAAGTTTTAACAGCCACAATCCAGGCAGCTTCTGCGGATATCGTAACATCCAAATGCTGATTTCTTATCTCATACTCGCAACTGAAACTGGCCCGCGCAGTTTCCCCGATGGTGTACCAGACATTTTTCAACTACAAAGTCTAATCGAGGCCGCCTGGGATAACGGCTACAACACAAGAGGCCGCGACGAAACAGGCGGCATCAAAGGGACGAGAAAATTCATTGGCACACAAGAGGTGCGTAGAAGCGGTTCATTATTGCCTCGTACACTAGCTAAGAGTGATCAGGCACAAGCACTCTTCCTCAATTTAAATATCAAGTGAGAAACCAGAGAGGTTGGAGAGTGATCAGACCAAAGACGTCTGACAAGCATCAAGGTGTAGCGCACGAAGATTTCGCGATACAGTCGAGTTCTCGGCCGTAGACCAAGTTGTTGACGATATTGACGCGTATTTTCAACGTTCCTGCCGAGGTATGGAGGACGGCAGCAGCAAGGTCAGGAACACCATGCTAGCTCCAATCTATTTTCAGCGCCCAGGTAAGTTGCGCATTGGAAAGCTTAAAACTCATGCTCAACTTCATAGGTCATTCGTTGACTGTCGTTGGCCTCGAGAAGACAGTGCACAATGAGCGGCAGTTACTGGTCTTCAACCCTGGGCATAGTTACAAGGACGCTACGCACCCTTCCCGACCCCTTTCAGAAAGAAAGAAGCAGGTGGCTCTTGAACCCTACCGACTACGACTGGACAGTTTACGCAAATATAGCGAGTTCGAATTGCTCTAGTATGTGCTGGCAGTCTATTGCGAGCTTTACTAACTAACACCTTTTGAACATAGCCTCACCTTAAACGCGGCGGATTGATTTGATGCTCCAGGCGACTTCTTCTCACTTTGTCGCTGCGTGCTCTTTCAAGTATATCTGCAGCTTCCCGAGCGCCGTGGCTCGATGAGAGATCTGATTCTTCTTTTCAGGCTCCATTTCGGCGAATCTGCGTCCACCAGTGTTAGCGGGTCAGATGACTCTCACCCAAGGAGGCTGTACCGATCGTGACGCAAAAGAACTGATCAGGATATGTATGCATACTCACGTTTTACCATCATGCTCGAAAACAGGGTCCCAGCCTTACAGTAAATACTTGTCAGTACACAGAATGAAGCAGACAAACTATTTACGTACCAAATCGCGTCGGGCCGCGTGCAGGCACGATCTTGCCCTATACCCGATAGAGGTGTCACTACATGAGCCGCTCAGGAGGAACAAGCAGCCACTAACCTGGCAACGTCCTTGGAACAAAATTGGTGTTTTGCCTCTGCCTTCTGAGTAGCCAAAGGTGCAGACAGCGTCTGCAGATTTGTCTGGGTAGGCAGCTAGAAGGTTGTTAAGACCATCGAGACCGATTGTTGTTAAGAACCACTTGCTGGAAGTGCCTTGTCAATAAATGTAGCTCGTTTTGAACAGACGGGATGATACGAATAAGACGGCTTGCTTACATGTACACGCCGGGCAGACCACCCAATGCGTAAAAGCACAATGCAGTGTCTTCCACCAGCACAGGTCCATCCATCTGCACAATTGGGTTGTCAGAATTGAAGCTTTAGCTTGACTCTCTGGTGGATCAAACCACTCACGATGTCCGCTGCCCTCTGGCACTTTGACAGGGTTACTTCCTCCACTGAACCTTGCACTTCTTCCAAGTCGATAGAATGACTTCGAACTTCTATCTCAGGCTCAAGGATAGCCTTCACCTCCCGTAGTTTGTTGGGGTTTCCCGTGATGAAGTGCACATACGGAGCCATTGTAGATCCCTCATTCGCGTGCTGTCACGAGACCTAGTTGAAGTGCGTGAATAACCTCGCCTGTGAAGTAAGTCTGTCTCCGAAGTGGGACCCCACTTGTGAAGTGACGGCAGCTAAGATAAATGAAAAACGGAAGCATATAGTAAACAGAATAGGGCTAGCCATAGAAGTCGTCGGCCATAGACAAACTAACTATGGTACCGGGCTGCATTTTTCGCCTATAGATAATTTCTCTGATATCCCGCGTATCACTAGTTTCGAGCGCTGTCTTGTGACCTGTCAATCATCGAGCCAGAAGAGGCGAAAAAAAAAAGAGCCACTGTTCTATAAATCTACTTGGAAAACTGCAGGCTTGTTTAGACTAGAAAAAAGCCTCCGACAATAAGCAACTGACACCAGGTGTGCCAAGTAAAAAGAACACACGACGCATTGCTGAGGGGTTTTTCTTACAAGTACAATAGTAATTTACATGACGGGCCAGCCGATGCCAAAAAAAAACAGAAGCCACTAGAAGATCCATGTTTAGTGAGCACCAGTAGATCTCATACAACTCACAAACTGAAATAATTTAATACCAACAACTTCGGTTAGTGACAAATAATCATGCCGAATGGAAATTTAGCATTAACCTGTCAGTCCACGTTAAGTTCTTGCAAGCTATGGCCAGATACAATGATGCACACCGCGGCTGTTTTACGAGTATATACCATGGTCACCAATCGTACAAAAAATATAAACGATAAAAATAAAAATGTAGCAATTCAAATCAGTGGGCGGGGCACATCGCGTCCATTGACCTCACACCACCAACCTGTGAGCTTCTTCACCATAACACCCTTCAGTCAAAGCTCGCTTATCGCATCAAAAGAACCCAGTACTCTCCGCCTGTGCCACGCGTGTATCATTCACCAGCATGGCGAGTAAAGCGATGCAACATGCAACAACGAAAGATGTCGTCGAAACTTATGAGAGGAAGGCGCAAAGCCTCAAAGCTACACTATCTGTTGAGGTTCGATTTGAGAATGTCCATGTCCTCCCGCAGACACCACAGTTGATCGCTCTCTTGTCGTGAGTAGATGCCAGTCACTACTTGCGCGTCGGGTTATCATCTGATTCGTTGAACCTAGTATTATTCGAAACAAGGAAACAGATCGCGCAGACTTCATCTTCTACTCGAATCGCATTATACGATTGCTGGTTGAGGAAGGCTTGAATCACTTGCCAGTGGTAGAACACGACATCACTACGCCCGTCGGACGTATTTACAACGGCCTCATGTTCCAGGGAAAGATATGTGGTGTCTCTATCATGAGAGCTGGCGAAGCGATGGAGCAAGGCTTGAGAGACTGCTGCCGATCCGTTCGCATTGGCAAGATTTTGATTCAGCGTGATGAAGACACGGCGCAGCCCAAATTGTTTTATGACAAGTTGCCCGAGGATATCGCTGATCGTTGGGTCATGCTTCTCGATCCCATGTTTGCCACAGGTAAGAAGAAATACAACGATAGAGCGAGGAGCAAGCGCGGTGTAGCAGCTAACTGTTTGCTGCAAGGTGGTTCGGCCATTATGGCCGTTCAGGTTTTGAAAGCGAAGGGCGTACCTGAGGACCGAATCCTTTTCCTCAACTTGATTGCTAGCCCGGAGGGCATCAACAACTTCGTAAACAGGTTTCCTCGACTCAAGGTGGTGACGGCATTTATTGATGAGGTATGTGTTTTCAGGTGCCGCCAGGCGCTCCGGACCAATACTGACCCAGTATATGCAGGGCTTGGACGAGAAAAAGTAAGCGCGGAAATACCTTCGCCCTGAACAGTTTCTAAAACCAGTGCTGACATTCGCTTCCTAGTTACATCGTTCCTGGCCTAGGTGACTTTGGCGATCGCTTCTATACCATGTAGGTATCTCTGATCGACCTGCGAATCACCCAAGCCTCACGCTCTGTTATTGGGCTCAGGCTATAGGAGCAGGATTTGATGTCGCATATACGATGGCTCAGTCGTCCTCGTCGTCCGCCACGATACCGTCGCCGCCGTATCGGTGAGACTCGTCACGGTCGCTCGTTGCATCATCTGGGTCTCGATTTCGCCTCGCAGGCGGCGCTCGCGCCGTGCCCGTGTAGCTGGCGTGTGCGCCGTCTTCTTTCGCGACAGCCTCTTTACTACTGTTTAACTTGTGTAAGGAGCTGAGGAGTTGGGAAATGTCTTACCTGCGGCGTCTACCCATTCTCCATACACATCCACAGCGGCCGAGAGGTCTACCAAGGCATAGTCATCAGCGAGTAGTTGTAGCATATTGTAATGGGTGATAACGTACAGTTGACAGCGCACTGAAATTTCTGACCACAAATGCGACAATCCAATTGGCCAACACCGGCCTTTCGATCAAGTTTTATTGTGACTGACTTCTCATGGTTGCAGAACAAGCATGTAAATGTAGTTGGGAGAGGATCAGCCTGTTAGCGGTTAGAACGAGGTACCTTGTACGTGCTTGGTGAGCGATACATGCCTTCTTCGGGCCCATAGGTTTCCGAGATGACTTGCGCTTGCCCATTTTGACTGTTGCGTCAGTGTTCTTGATCCAGGCGTTCTTTGCGCCTGGGAAGTTCTGGAGCATCGACACAGTGCGGATGACCTTCGCGTGCCAGCAACTGTACATGTGCGTTAGTTGCATATCTTATCAAAACTCGTATATTGCATAGCCTGCGGTATGCCACAACTACTATCAGTGCCAATAATAAGTGGGGCTGGTACTTCTCTATGATGTGGCTGGACTTGACACTCTGGTACCCCGCGGGGAGCGGTATCGATCTCCACCGCTAGCATACCTGTACTGAAGCTCCGATCGGCTGCAACTGTGGACGATGAGCGGGCGAACGGTACAACGACTGGTGAGGCAGCTTGGAAAATACAGACACTGTCCAAAAACACAAGAATCGTCAAGCTTATCAAAACCGTGACTACGCCTCGGAATCTGTGCAGATCCGTATTGTTGTTGGGCTGGCATCGTCCTCCTCGTATCGGCGGTGGTTTGATTGGCCGATCCGTCGAGTGCTGATTAGCACGGAGGTCACCTGCTCTGGCGCATTCAACGGGACCAAGCTTTTAAGGCGCCTGGTATCAACTATGCAGAGAAGGTACATCCCCTCCCTTCCCCTCCTCTTGATCGACAACATTCTCAATCGAAGCTCTTCCCCCCTAATTGCACGACGTGAACCCTATCATTTATTTCCCTCGCAGCATTGTGACCCCAGTAAAGCTCTCAGTCTATCACGAAGCTACAATGGCGCCATCTAGCGACGACCAGAATATTGTTAACTCGCTGAGTGAGATTCGACACGCACAGTCCCAGCTAAATGCTGCTGTTGATACTCTCACGGCAGCCATTGACATGCAGCAACCGCCTGGCTCGACTTCAATGCCAACAGTACTCCAGCGAGACCCGAGCCTGGGCCAGAATGACCCAGGCGAGACAGGATTAGAGCCGCAGAACTCTTCGTTGCTAGCCCAAAAGTCGGGCTTCACATCCCGCATCGTGCTCACGTATGCTTGCCTTGTTCACCGGCATACTCTATCGCGACGGAAAGCTGATTAAGCCAGTACTTACCCCAAGCAAATTGGCATCGACCCCATTCCCCTTCAATGGGGAAACGCAGATCCCGAGAGGCGAGGGCCAGTTGTTGTTTCTCGACTTCCGAGTACTATACGCCGAAGAAACGGTTCGTATTCTGCCATCCATTCGAGGATCAGAGGGCTCAGAAACTGATCATCTATTGAGCTTGACAGCTATTGGAGGCAGGTGTCCTGTCTCTTTGTCACACCCCGTAACTAACCAGCCATAGCACAGTAAGTCGTGTCCTCCATGCTGCCGTGATCGTAGTACTGACAGAAATCGCAGCGGCGGCTCTTACTCGGTATACTACGCACTAGCGGTCGCCAGCAGGGAGCTCAATACAGACCACAGGTACAGCTTAGTCGTGCTATTGAAATCATCTTTCTGACATGACAAACAGACCTGATTTCACCAATACCGAACCTGCCGCCAACATCGGACCATTTGCTCAATGGGGCGATAAGAAGAAGATTGTAGCCATGGATCCCTGGGGCCATCTTACGCCGTGGCAGTATAAGGATATTATGGAGAAAGAAAACAGTGTGCTTCAATTCCCGGTAGCACAGAACATCGTTGTATTAATATTTACACAGTTGACTTACGACCTACCATTGCCATCACGAAAGCGCATATGAAGGTAAGTCATGACCTAGGAAGGATGTAGCCGCTGTCACTGACCTTAATGTAACTAGCTCCCGGAGTTGGAAGAAAGCGTGCGATTGGGCAGACTGTATGTCGGAGCAAAACGCCAATCATAAAGAATGTTCTAATCGAAGGTAGTGTCCCTGACGGAAAAGTCTGCTTGAACAAGCAGGGAGAATTGGCCGTCACGAAATTTGCGGTAGAACCGGTATGTACCGCGACCGTCCGATTTGACCGTGGGCTTACCTTTTTCCAGGTTTGGTATCTCCCTGGCGTTGCAGAACGATTCGGAATAGGTGAGCGCACCCACTACATCATGTAGCTGCCTGGTTCTGACCAAGTACCTACCAGATGAAGCAACCCTACGCCGTTCGCTGTTCGAACACACCGGTGGTAGCTATCCGGAGGCAAGTATGCAGGCTCCCATGGCGCATCACAGCAAACTCACAGCATTCAGTTGATCACCCGTGGCGATATCAAGGTGTTTCTGCCGCCAATAGGTTCGTGGCTTCCCGCAGATGGCGTGCTGAAAATGATCACACACTCACACCTATAAAGGCGGCCTCACCGTTTACTGTTTCGGTGATCCAAGCAAGATGTCGGATGACTCTGTCCGTCTGTCGCTACGAATTCACGATGAGGTATGTATCACTGGCAGTGTGGGCATGGGTCAGACGCTAATTGGTGATTTGCGTGCAGTGCAACGGAAGCGACGTGTTCGGATCAGACATTTGTACCTGCCGGCCATATCTTATTTTTGGCATAGAAGAGGCCGTAAAGGAAGCCCAGAATGGGGGCAGTGGCGTCGTTATCTATTTCAGAAAAGAAGGAAGAGCACTTGGCGAAGTGACAAAAGTACGTACATGCATGCATTTCAGTAGAGGTGAAGCTTTGCTAACTTCTCATGCAGTATTGTAAGGCAGAGAGACAACGTTGTAGGCCTCTCAAAGTTTGTCGCTCTACTAACTCGTGCAGTGGTCTATAATGCCCGCAAGCGCGGAGCTGATCGAGCCTCGGACTATTTCACACGAACAGAGAACATTGCTGGAGTAAAGGACATGAGATTCCAGGCTCTTATGCCTGACATTCTCCACTGGCTAGGCATCAAGAAAATCGACCGCATGCTTAGCATGAGCAAGTGAGTGAGAGCCTAGTCGTTTTAACGAGGATGTATACTGAGTAGTTGCAGCATGAAGCACGATGCCATCGTTGACCAAGGGTATGCCGACCCACAAAGGCCGAGCTGGAACTGATACTGACTGACGCGTCAGAATTCCCATCCACGAGAGAGTCGAGCTACCCGAAGAGCTGATCCCTGCAGATTCGCGTGTAGAGATCGATGCCAAAATTACAGCGGGTTGGTGTCAACGTTGAGACATGAAGGAGATGACCCTGACAAATCGCAGGATACTTTACTGCCGGAAAACGCTTGACGTCGGAGGAGCTCCAGTCTGTTCAGGGCAGGATGTGGGAAGAGTACGTCTTAGCTTCTTTCGGTTATTATATGACTTGCCGCTAATTATAGTGCAGCATCGATCACTAATTGGCCTCGGCGAACTCGAACTTGCGCAGCCGTCACTTAGCAGCAGACGTCAGATGACACCTTTCCCTGTCAAAACGTCAGATTTATGCCGCCTCATGTGCTCGTGGAGACAAACATGGACCTACGGCACTCCATCTCTTCAAGTTAGTCATTGATACGTTACCTACAAGTAAATAATGAAAATAAGACCCTGCAAAGAGCTCTGTGATCTGTGCTGTGGCGTCATACCTAGGAATAAGAAGGCAAGAGCCACCCAAGCCCCGCTCGCTCTCTGGTAAGAAACGATGGAAATGGAGGGGAAATAGAAGGTGTAGTTATAGAATAATATTAGAGAGCATAGAAACGATCTCGGCGTACACATACCTTTCTGACAACTGCAGTATAATGCGACATTGGAATTCAGATGCGCTTGCAAGTAAGGATACAACATTGCACATGCATCAGTATGATTTGAAGACAAAATGATGCGGTTTGGATACGTCTGGGGAGATGACAATCACGTGATTCACAAAATGTCAGTTTCAGAAATTTCCACACCAAACCTAGTGGGCCCGGATTAATAGGCTGCCGCCTTCGTAATTGTGGACTCGCTTAGGCCTAGATTGGTGCACACAAGAAATTGAAATTATTCTCTCACTCCATCTCAACGTCTGCATCTTTGACTTCTCCAATTGTTCAATACATTTGGCAGCAATCATGGCCGTTGGAAAGTATGCATTCTCGGGCTAATTCTCTGTTGCCCAAAGATGCTAACTCTTTGGCAGGAACAAGAGACTCTCCAAGGGCAAGAAGGGCCTCAAGAAGAAGACCGTTGACCCTTTCTCTCGCAAGGATTGGTACTCTATTAAGGTAATACACATCGTCAACAAGGATTTTCACGCAGCAAAAGCTAACGATCTGGATGTAGGCCCCTAACCCTTTCAACATTCGAGAGTGAGTTGACTAGCGACACGACAATCGACCAGCCACGCATCCGAAACTAACAGGGTTTGGCAGTGTCGGCAAGACCCTCGTCAACCGTACCACCGGTCTGAAGAACGCCAACGACGCGCTGAAGGGACGTATTGTCGAGGTTTCCCTCGCCGATCTCCAAAAGGATGAAGATCACTCATTCCGCAAGATTCGCCTTCGCATCGACGAGGTCCAGGGCAAGAGCTGCCTGACCAACTTCCACGGTCTCGACTTCACATCCGACAAACTGCGCTCTCTCGTCCGCAAGTGGCAGTCCCTTATTGAGGCTAATATCACCGTCAAGACCACCGATGATTACCTCATTCGCCTTTTCGCCATCGGCTTCACCAAACGCCGCCAGAATCAGATCAAGAAGACGACCTACGCCGCTTCTTCCCAAATCCGCGCCATTCGTCGCAAGATGACTGATATCATCCAACGCGAGGCTTCCACCTGCACCCTCACTCAGCTCACCTCTAAGCTCATCCCTGAAGTCATTGGCCGCGAGATCGAGAAGGCTACACAGGGCATCTACCCCCTGCAGAACGTATGTCGTCCTCTGACAGGCGACATGAACGCAAGGCTAACGAACTTTTAGGTACACATCCGCAAGGTTAAGCTTTTGAAGGCTCCCAAGTTCGACTTGGGTGCTCTGATGGCTCTGCACGGCGAGTCGGGGACGGATGACCAGGGCCAGAAGGTTGAGCGGGAGTTCAAGGAGCGTGTCCTGGAGGAGGTTTAAATGCGAAAGGAAAAATCATGTGGGAAAAATTCTAGGCTGTCTCGAGGTTGAGCCCTCATGCTGGCATTGTTTCGGTCGTGGTAAATGGCGTATTGTCTCTACGGCGGCTAGGATTTAGATAATGTCGCTAATGATACGGCACAAGGCTTTCTGTTTATTCAAGTACGACGCGAATTGGCTGGTTATCTACCTTTGGTCGCATTTACAAGTCAGGGATGACATTTCTGACTGACGATGATATTCTTCTGGCACCTTGAGGGTCGACTTTGCTCCCTAGGAGAATCTTTCCCCGGACCGGAAAGAACTTGCCTCCTCTTGATTTCACTTCCAACATGCTGGCTTGCCAATAGAACCGTTGACCATGTAGAGACTGTGTGGCTCAGTCCTGGTTCTGCAGAAACTCCACTACAGCTGAGACAATATCAGTAGGCGCTCATCGTTGCTTGATCGGGGCATGTACCTGCTCTGAACTCCTCCGGCTTTTCTGAGATAACCCAGTGGCCAGCGTCGATGTCAATCAGACGAAACTTGGGGAAGAACTGCCCCACGGCTGGAAGTACCTCATCAGGCACGTATTTACTCTTTGTGCCGCGCACGAACAGAGCCCGCTTTTCGAAACGAACTTGGCTGGGGTCCTTGAAAGGGAAGTCGCCCAGGTGACTCAGAGCAGCACCCAGTATATCTAGAGGAATTCTGAACGTCTGAATGTTCTGACCAGGTTCGCGGTGAAGATTCCCCAACAGGAATTGCCGAATTGGAAGCGACTGCGGGCCACCGAGTTAGCGTCGAACACCAGACATGAAGATTAACACGCGAGAAGCGAACATTTTCAACTTCCTGTAGTATTTTGTCTGCTTCCGCTAATGTTGTGACGTGAGACTGGTCAACTTTCTTCATACCACGGATGTAAGAGGAGAAATCCGAGCCCAGAAGCGAATCCACTGGGGCATTGTCGACGGCAACAATATCTGCTACATCGTCTGGTGACCGTAAAGCCAATGTCATAGCAGTCTTAGCTCCCCTAATGAAGCCCAGGTAAGCTTTGGTAAGCGAGCTGACAGAACGAAGATTCGAGCCTTCATTTAGGGCCGGCACTTACATGGAATGGCCTATCAGTGTAGTATTCTGAAGGCCGTGGTCAGCAATGAAGTTGGAGACGTCGTCTGCCATGGCCAAGTAGTCATGATGCTTGTCATGAGGGGATTGGCCATGATTCCTCAGGTCCTGATGTCATTAGCACCCGTTTGTTAAATGACTTGCGATATCGCCATACCACGGCATAAACGTATCTCCCCAAATCCCGAGCCAATGCCCTGGAAAATTTTAGTATTCATTTCAGCCAGGTTGCAGCACAAAACCTCTCTCACTTGCTCATCGCTCGATTGTTTTTCTTCGAACCGAATAAGCCATGCAGAAACAGAATCGGTGCGTTCTCAGGCGTTGTTTGCAACTTTGGAGGTTCGTGAATGTCGTAAGCCAGCCTCAGGCGACCTGCAGTTCGAATGGAGCGCTGTGCATTCCCCAGTCCGACGCGATAGCACGGAACAGCTGAGCTTCTTTGACTAGGAACTAATCGCATCATATGACCTCATGCGGCTCCAATTGGTCAGATTATAATATAGCAGTCAACGCTGGACACAGTGAACGTCGCAACTCAACTCGCGCCAAAATTCTGCTTCCGGGGGACGATGCACTTGGACAAACAATCACCCGAAGTACCTGTGGAACTGTCTGAATACTACCTAGGTACTTATTTTAATGAGGACTGGATGGGGATGTAGCTGGTACGGCGGACTATAGGTGCCTTCGTCCTAATTAAAAATTCTATTACTAGGCTCACCCTAGCGTATACTATCTAACTTAATCAGCGTTATATAGATATATAATATAACTATATATAAAATAATATTACCTATATATTAATATAGTCTTACTCTTTTCCTCTTTATACTAACTACTTACCTTATAATATTAATTATAGAAATCTAAGGCTAGATACTTAAGATTACTTTAGATATTACTAATAAGTATATAGATAAAATTAAAATACCTAAGGAATAAACTATATAAGCTATTTATAAGATAAAATAGCTTTACTCTCTATAAATAAATAAATTACTAAAAGAGTCTACCCTAAAGTAGCTAATATAACTTAACCTAAAATATTAATAAGGGTAATATAACTAGTTTACCCTTAATTTAGTATAATTATAGAATATTAATATTATTTTAGTTTATCTTTTTAAGGAGGAGGCTAAAATATCTTATATATACTATAAAAAAAAGAATAACTACTTTTATAACTATATTATTTTAGATATAATTAGTAAATAGTTATATACTAATTATATTAATTCCTTAAAGGTATATTTATATAAATATTATTATAAGTCTTTTTAATTTAGACTTATTTTTATTATACTAATAAGTTAAGATAATTAAAGAAGAAGAAATAAAACTAA
>JAEIJG010000075.1:0-58594 GCA_037289395.1 Beauveria scarabaeidicola | reverse complement strand
TAAAGAATACTATTATTATTAAAAAAGAAAACTAAAAATAGTACTTTAAATACTACTTTAAATATAAACTTCTATAAAATTATAAATTTTTTTAACTTCCTTAATTCTAATAAGAAACTACTAATTTATTATTAGATTTAGTTAGATATTAGTAAATTTAAACTTTTAGAAATTCTATCTTATAAAAATATTAATATAAGAGATAAATATAAGTATATTATAGCTATTAAACTATTTACTTAAACCTAAATTATAGAGTAAAACTCTATAGTTATCTAAGAGTATATTAAGAATACTATTAAATACACTAAATTTAAAAGACTCCCTAAGTACTTAAAAAAAGTATAGACCTTATAGACCCTATTACTATAGATATTACTAGTTTTATCCCCTAAAACCCTAATTTTACTTATAGTATTACTAATTTCACCTACTACTAAAAAAGAAATAAGTATATTATCTTAGGATAGATCTGCCCTAGGATTATCTAATACTTAAGGTAAAGCCCTACTTAAAAGTAGACTATTAGACCTATTAAAAATAATAGATATAGTAGTAATAATAGAGTTCTTTATAATAAAAATAAAAAAGTAGTAGAAGTAGTATATTAAAGACTTAGAAAAGATATTTAAGAATCTCTAAGTATAGAACGCCCTATTAGGTAACGCCTAGAATAAAATTAATATTAGTAATACTAATACTAATACTAAGATACTAGGGCTCTAAATAGTACTAAATATCTATATAGTTAGGCTATTTTAGCTAAATGCCCTAAATAATAAATATATAGAAGGAACTAATAATTTTATAAAAAAATATATTATTATTTAGGATCTAAGTATATAAATATAAATAGTTAAGGCTTTACTTAAAAATAATAAAAGAGTAGTTAAGATATACTAGAATCTCTAATACTTACTTTAAGGTAATACCTAATTATAATACTAATCCTAGCTAAGTAAATAGGAAAAAAAGGACTTCTAGAAGGATAAAAACGCCTTATTTAAAGCCTTATAAAAAAAATATAGTATCTATCTTATAAAAGCCTAAAAATAGATAAATTTAACTATATATACTATAGTAGGCCTAACTAAGAAGAGTATTATAATAACCACTCTATACGCTAAATTTTACCCTTATACCTTAGCCTTAGGTAATACTAAAAATATATATCTACTTACCTAGTTCTATAATAAACTACTACTAAAGCTATATATAATTTACTTAAAACTAATAAGAACCTTAATAATTATAGTATTTATAGATAATATTAAGAAATAAAGATAGATTCTTAAAGAGTTAGTTAAAATAGACTTAAAAGTATTTAAATTATATTAGGATATATATAAAGTATACTATTAAGTAGATAAAAGTAATATAGATATAGCTAAGTCTAAAGAAGAGATAGTAAATACCTATAGTAAGTGAGGATAGAGTAATAATAGGCGCCTATTCTACTATAGTAGCTTATCTTTCTAATATAAGAGATAACTATTCTAACCTTAGGATTTATATAATTCTCGCCTATACTAGTAAGACTAGTATATAAATAATAGAAGTAATACCTACTATTTCTAGTTAAATTTATATATATAATAAGAATCTTTATATACTAATAGTAAACCTTTCGCCTAATTATATAAAAATTAGAGAAAAGTAAGATAGACTAATATAGAATCTAAATACTATTTTTAATAATATATATATAAAAGGACACTAGATAAAGAGAAGTTTTATACTATTAGCCCTAATAATAGTAACCTAGAGTCTTATTATAAGGAATTACATGCTTAAGGGTATATATATATCTCTAATAGTAATAAAACTATTAAGAAAGAGGCGAATTTCTATAAATTAAAATTATCTTTCTTTAATAATAATCTAGCTAAGGAGAAAGAATTTTTAAATTTCTATAGTAATAACTCTAATACTAAGTATATAAGTAATAATAAATAAGAATAAGTAATTAATTTTATATATTTCTATAATAAAAGTAATAGCTCTAAAGATAAAGTTAACTTTATATATTTCTATAATAAAGGTAATAGCTCTAAAGATAAAATCATAGTGTATAATATTAAAGAGTTATTTATAATAGAGTATTACTATTTATACAGAACGATTTTGCTATTTATATAGATGATTTATAAGCAGCACTAGTGGATTTTTAAAGGTATATCTATTTATAGGTAAGTTATATATAAATTATAAGTATCTTTGAAAATAGTACTATATTTTATTTTTTCTGCCTATCTGCTATAACCCCTCCTCGCCGCCGCCGCTGCCGCCGCCGCCTCTTGTAGAGGCTCTTAACGCTCGCTAATTCGCTTAAAAAACGCATTTTCGCTGTTTTTGACGATTGTGCACATATCAGAGCCGGATCAACGATTCTTCCGCGCTAATTCCTGTCACAACACACACTCGCCGCCGCCGCCGCCGCCGCCGCCGCCACCACCACCACCACCTCTTGCAGAGGCTCTCAACGCTCGCCAATTCGCTTAAAAAACGCATTTTCGTTAATTCCGAGAGTTATGCACATAATAGGCCAGATAAAGTCATTAAGAGAGCCTCTATAAGAGGCGGCGGCGGCGGCGGCGGCGGCGAGTGTGTGTTATAGTACTATTATTATTGTTATTATTTAGGAGAAAAGGAGTAAAAAATGATATTAGGGGGAGAAAGTTAATAAGCTAAAGAAAAAAAGCACTAGACTATAAAAGTACTTCTATTTTAGTGGGGTATATACTAAAGATTAGGTACTACGCTAGTAGGAAAATTTCTACTTATAAATTATCTATATAAATAGCAAAATCATTCTATATAAATAGTAATACTCTTATAATAAAGCTAGAATATTAAGTTATTAAAGCTATTATAAAACCTAGTATAATCACCCTTTAAGAGAAGTATATCTCTATATATATAAGGACTCTAATTTATTTTATAATATAAAGGCCTTACTTTAAAATCTACCTTAATATAAGCGTTTTAAACGTACTTATTAATAAAGCCTAGCTCCTAAAGTATAATAATAACCTAAAGTTTTAATTATAACCCTTAAAGCTAGTAAAAAGCGTTAAGTTATCTTTTAGTATTATAGAAACTATTACTTTTAACTTCTATATAAATACCTATTTACCTAACTAAGGTAATATTTTTATATATATTATAACTAGCGCTAATATTATTAAAGGACTTAGCCCCTTACTTTTACTAAGTAATACCTTTTTATATAAGTATAGAGTAAAGGTAAATTATATCTAAGAGAGAGTTACTTTATATAGTATATAGAATACTAAATTAAATATATAAATCTTTTATTATAAAGTACTAAATTAGATTTAATAAAATATATATACTATAAAAGACTTTATTATTAAAGTAAGATAATAGGCACTTTTAGCTATCTTATAGAAAGACTAAATAACTAAGAAGGCGCTCTATAAGTGATTAGTATATTATTTCTTTATATATTATAAGGCTACTTATAATACTATAATAGATACTAAGACCCCTAAATATATTATAGTCTATAATCACTAGTAAGAAGATATTTTTATCTTAAAGTATATACTCTTTAGTAAATTAAAAGCCTATATAGGAAATAAGACTACTTTCTATATTAAATTTAAAGAAAACGCGTATAATATACTATATTAGGCCTATATAATAATAAAGGTAATAGCTAGAGATCTAATATTATCTACTAAGATATAAGTTAAAACTAATAATACTATAGATCCTTAGAATCTCCCTAATATAAACGTAGGGACACTAAACTATAGTATCTTATAACTAGTAGATATACTAACTATTAAAAATAGCTTTAGAGTAAGTATCTCTAATATAGAACCTAACTTTACTAAAGAACTAAAAGTAATAATAGATAAATATAATATCTATTATAATAGAGGCCTAATTCTTATAGCTAATAATAAAAAAATATATATTAACTTAATTAATAGATAGTAAAATTAGAAGTATAATATTAGGCTATATTCTCTTAGGATTAAGAATTAAGAACTTCTTAATAAATATTATAATAAATTAACCGCCTAGGGTAAGCTTAAGCTAATAATAGACCTTATACTAATCGCCTACCTAGCTTTTATTATATAATAGACTATAAATAGTAAGAATAAAAAAAGAATTATTATTAACCTTTAGCCACTTAATAAGATAATAGTCCTAAATATATACCTACTACCTAACTAAGGTAATATTATAAATAGCGTTTAAGGGAATAAATACTACTCTATATTTAATAGTAAAAGCTTCTACTTCTAATTTAGCGTCTACTTACTATATTATAATAGAATAGTAGTTATTTTTAAATAAGGATTAGAAGTCTTAAATATTATATTAATAGGATTTAGAAATACCCTAGTATATATATAACACTTTATAAATAACCTTTTTTATATATATACTTACTATATTAAAATCTTTATTAATAATATCTTTATCTTATTAAAAATAAAAGAAGAATATAAGAAATACCTTAAAATCTTCCTATAAATAGTAACTAAAAAGCGGCTATATATATCCCCTAAGAAGTTATTTATAATATTCTTATTAATATAACTACTAGGTTTTATTATAAATAATACTAGAATTATAAAAACTAATAATTATTTATAAGCTTTTACTAAGCTTATAATACCCTCTAACCTCTCTAAGCTTAAAACGTTTATTAATATAGCTAGATTTATTTAAACTAGAATCCCCTAGTATATACCTCTACTAAAGCCACTTTAGGCTTAGAAAACTAACCTCCTAAAGAATATAAGAGATTTAGGAAATATAATTTTAAGCCTCTTAAAGCTAGTATACTAGAATAAAGTATAAAAGGTTACTTTTACTATCTTAAATACTAAAAAAATAACCTTTCTAAACCTTTAGAAGTACTTATCTATATAATTTTATCTTTACTACTATAACCTAAGTAAATATCTATTTCTAAAGCTAAACACTTATAAAGATAGTTTTAGCCTCTATATATTCTAACTTAATAATAAATAAGATAAAGAGAGTATCCCTAGTAAAAATATACTAGCTAAGAAGCTAAGGCCTCTGATATTTCTATCACACTTAATATCAAAAGTTAAATAAGCGTATAAATTAATAGAAGTAGAAGTCACTATAGTAAGGTAGGCTATTAAAAAGCTTTATTAAATAGTCTAATTAAACTAATATCTAATAAATATAATTATAGACTATACTATTATAAAAGGTATAGTTATATATATATTACTTATAATAATAGATTTAAATAAAGTAAATCTAAAATTAGTAATAATTACTAACTATTTATTATAATTTTAGCTATAAATCTTCTATATCCTAGGAATTCTTAACGTTATTCCTAACACTCTCTCCTATCTACCTTAATACTAGCCCCTATACTATATTACTAATAATAGTATATATAATAAACTTAATAAATCTACTAATATATTTTATACTTAGGCTATTAAAATAGCGCTATACCTAAAATTTTAAATAGTATTACTTAATAGATATTAGGAAGACTTAAAGTATAAGAAAATTATTAACTACCTTAATACTATAGCTAAAGACACTATACCTAAATTATAGGCTATATAGAGGTAAAAATATTAACTATAATTACTAATTAGCCTATAAAAGTGTATAAATAATAAACTATTATATATAGTAAACCTATAGGGTAAGTAGAAACTAGTAATTCTACGTAGTTTATTTAAAGCTATTCTTAGCGCTATATATAATAATAAGCACTATTTTAGGCCTAAAAGGATATACACTAAGCTCTAAGATATTTTTATATAAAGAATAACTAAGTAAATAGAGACCTATCTTATATATTACCCTATATACTAAGAAAATTCTATTAATAGGAGGGCTACTCCTAGTAAATTATAGCTATTTAATTATCCTCTTATACTATTTTATATAATCTTACTTAATTTTATTATAGACTTACTACTTATCTTATTAAAAAGGATACTATAGGCTTATATTAAAAGCGACCACCTTAATATACTCTATCTAATATCCTACTAGTTCTTAAAGAAAACCCTATTATTACTAAGAAATAATAACTATATAGCTAAAGACTAGGCCTAATTACTCTTTTAAGGACTAATACTATATAACTAGGGCCTCCCCTAGTATATTATTAGTAATAAAAACCTAAAATTTACTTTTACTATCTAGATAAAGATATTTTATATATTAGGAGCTAGATTTAATATATTAACTATATATTATACCTAAACTAATAGTTTATTAGAATAGAAGAACTAGATAGTTAAGTTAGTAATAAGATACTATATTATAATAAATCCTACTATTCCCTAGCTATCTATTTTACCCGCCTTATAGTATAACCTAAATAATACCTATTCTATACTAATTAGGCGTAGCCTAAATAAAATAATATATAGATTTTAACCTAAATCCGCTATTAACACTCTAATAAGTACCACTTATCTAATAACCTAAATTAATACTAAGACACTTATAGAACTAAGAAAAACATACACTTATAAGGCTTATCTTAGCCTTATAGTTAATTCTACCCTTTAGAAGATATAATATAACACTAAATATAGTATACCTAATATCTATATTAGTAATAAGGTCTACCTTTAACTATATAAAGGATATATACTACTAGAAAACCTAAAGCGAAAATAGTCTATAATAAGAGCTAGCCTATATAAGGTTATTAAAGAAGTCTACCTATAAGCTTATTAACTTAACTTCTATAATAATAGTTATATATACCTAGTAGTTAATATTACCTATCTTTAAAAGCCTTACTAAGGCTAGGACCCTTTTAATAGAAAAGAGTAAGTACTACTAGTTATTATAATAGATAGTAAAGAATACTAGGAACTAGATTAAATTATTATATATTATAATAACTACTAAGAATAAGAATTTCTTATTAAATAGTATAACTTTATAGATAAAGATAACTCCTAGATTACTAAAACTATCCTATAGGAGGACGCTATAGAAATAGTAGAGGAATACCTTAAAGCGCTATAATAACTACTCTAAAGAGGCTAACTACTAAAGTAATAAATTACCTATATAAGCGCTATTTATAGTAATAAGACTATAAACACACTCTCTAGAAATAATAAGAGTATATTACTATATATACTAAATTATTTATAATAGAATTATTTTTAGATATATAGAATTACTATCTTATAAGGAATAAGAACTATATAAGTAATACTAAAAACATATACTTATAACTAGGTTCTTACTTCTTTACTTTATTTATAAACCTCTCTCTAATAATACCTCTATATATACTTTAGAAGAATATTTAAAAATAATACTATAATAACGCTTTTAAGTAAATTTATAATCTCTTCTATTAAAAATCTTACCTATAATAAGAGTTATTTAAATAAGCTATTACTATATACCTTATATTAACTACACTAGATTATATATTACTTAGGATTAAAATGACTATCCTAAGGAATAAAATCTACTAGGTTAATAGCACTAATAATTAATAATAAATAAGCTTTAGAATAATTTAAATATTTTTAGGCCTAGGCTAAGTAATTCTAATAATAATAATAAATAGTTTATTAACCTTATAGACCTTATACTTCTAAATACCTCTATATTAATAAAGGTCTAGCTTCTAATAAAGCTAGCTAATAATAATACTAATAATAATAGCTAAAAATAGCTAGAAAATAATAATAAAGATAATAATAACTAAAGTTAAAAGGATAATAATAATAATAATTTAAATAACTTTATATTTAATAATAAGAATAAAACCACACTATAAGATTAAGAGCTCCCTACTATAATTAACCTTACTACTAAGTATAAGAATAGCTAAGATAATACTATTCTTAAGTAAAATAATAGTAAGAATAGTAATAATAAAATAGATAACCCTAGTAGTAATAGTAATAAAGGTAGTAATTTTAACCTAAATATAAAGGCCTTAATATACCATTAGGGCAGCAAAGGCAGTAAAAGCCTATTATTAAAATCCCCTAGTAGAAAGAAGCTTCTAACGCCTAGTTATAATATAGCTAAATAAAGTAAAGATAACCTTATAACTAACACTTTATAGTAAAGAGAATACCTATTAATACTAAATTAGATATATCTACCTTTTAATATATATAGAAAAATAATTAAGATTAACTATATATTACCTAAATTTAACTATATAATACTCTAAGGTAGTAATTACTTAAGTAGTAGTATAAAGATTTAGATACTTAAGGAGGCTATATATAATATAAAATAGTATTTTTATTATATTAGATTTAATATATTCTAAAAAAAACTAAACTAGGGCTACCTTTATATAGATCTCTACTTATAAGTAGTAAAAAAGCTAGAGGATATCTACACTAAACTAGTTAAAAGTAGTATTATAACTTATAACTTTACTTAATAACTAAAGCATAATACTAAAAAAGCTTATAAGGCTTACCTAAATAATAGTTAGGTAGCTAGAAGTATTAAGCTAGAGTATTATACTAAATTCCTACCTTCTAAGGTAGACCTCCTTATACTCTATTTTACTAATCTATTTAGTAATATAAGCCCCTTAATTATAAATATAATATTAACTATAAACTAATTAGATCTATATAATATATACCTAATTATTATAAGCCCTTAGACTATTAGTATTTTAGCTAGTCCTACTCTTACTATAAGTATTAAAGCTATAAAGAAAAAAGTAAAAAGATTTAATAAATTAATAAAAAAGATTAATAATCTAATAGCTATTATAACTAAAATAAGAGGCTAGGCTACTAAAGTTAATAGTAAGCTTACTAAAATTAAGGAGCTCTAGAGTAATATAAAGGAGGTTAAATCTATAACCTATAACACTTTAATAATAAATAATATTAGTGACCTTTTAAAGACTATTTATAATCTAAAGTTTACCTTTATTACTAAAGCTAGTATAAAGGCCCTTAAATTTAATATAAAGTAGCTTAAAGAAGTAATAACTAGGATAAACTATCCCGCTTAAATTAGTACTATAAAAAAGAACCTAGAAGTAATTAAATTTAAATATACTAAAGATAAAAGGCTCTTCTATAAATTAAAAACTAGGGTTTAAGAATATAAGAGTAACTTCTTAAAAAGGGTTAATACCCTAATAAGAAATATTAAAATAGCTTTTAATAGAGCTAAGAAAGTAAGTGTTAAAAGTAGCTAAATTAAGAAGAATATAAATACTAATAATAAATAAATTTAGTAAATACTAACCTTAATATAATTTAATCTTAACTAAGTAATAAAAAAACTAGATATTAAATATATACTAATTCTAACTAGGCTTACGCTAGATAATAGTATTAATAAGCCTACTTCTATCTTTATAATAAAAGAAAATAACTAGCCTACTTTAGGAGCTATATAGTTAGTTAAGAATAGTAAAATAATTACTAGGATTACTACTAGTTAGAAGTATACTTATATAATAAACGTGACTAAAGATAGTAGCCCCTAATAAAAAAAACTCTAGCTAAAGCACCTAGTAGTAACTACTAAGCCTAGTGTGGCTAATTCTACCCCTAAGCTTCTTACACTAATTCCTAAGCCTCTTCTATTAGCTAATACTATTCTAGTTATAATTAACACTAGATTAGCTATAGTAGCACTAGTGCCCTAAACCCTAGTAGCTTAAACTAGTATATAGCTAGTTAAACTAAATAAAGTAACTACTAAGAAAGGTGTTTTTAGTGCTTTTTTAGTACTATTTTAATAAGTAAAAAACACTCTTATTTTACTAACTCTTTATCTTTATTTTTACTATTTTAGTATTATAATATATATAATTTAATTTTATTATTTTAGTACTATAATATATATAATTTAATATTTTATTTATACTTTATTATAAGCGTTTTAGAAAAAACTTTTACTCTTTTAGCTATAAGATACTATATTTAAATTAGTATAAATAATTACTTTTATTTTAAATAATAAGGGTATTATATTTATATTTAAATAGAATTAGAATTATATAGGATTTAGATTTATATAAGAAATTATTTTTATTTTAAGTAATAAAGATATTATTATCTTTCTTTTATTATATAATACTTATTACACTTAAATTAGTATAGGAGCTCTATAAAATAACTAAGCACCTATATCTATAGCCTATATAAAATAAGTATATATTTTATAGCTAGTTTAAGAGAATTAACTATTATTCTACTACTTTTATCTATATATTATATAGTAATAATAAAGGAGTATCTAAGTGATCCTATTAACTACTTATACTAGTCTTAAATAGAGGCTTATTAATACTAATAAGCTACTAGTCACTTTCGTACTATATATAATAAGTACTAGATAACCAGATCTCTAGTCTAACACTAGGGGCCCTAGTAGTAGGTGGTCCTTATCTACTAATTACTAAAAGGAGTCTCGATTTCTTATATTTTTCTTAAGACTAACTCCCGGCTAAACTAGCCGGGAGTTAGTCCTATAGAGTATATAAAGCCACTATCTCCACTTAGAATATGTACCTTACGTTTGACTGAGAATTACTAAGACTAATTGTCGCGATCATGGCCTGACGACGCCCTCGCCGCCTTTCTCGTGCAGCTGCCCCCCGCGCTCAAGCCGTCCGCCGTGCCGCGGGGCACAGTCGCCGCGCCGTGGACCGCGACGCTGCATCTGACGTACAACAACTTTGTGCTGCTGCTGCACCGGCCGCCGCCCGTGGCCGGCACCGACGCCGTGTCGGCTGCCTGCGCGGACCCAGCTCTGTGCGCCGGCGCCACGGCCTCCATGGCGGCGATCCTCGAAGCGCTGTGCTGCGACAACAACGACGGCGGCGGCGACGCGCTCTGGCTGTACGGCGTCCACGCCGCCTTTACCGTGCTCATCTACGTTTCCAATGAGCTGTCCGCACCGAGTCCCATGGTCGCCGCGAGGGCGCGCGGCCTCTTTGACACCCTAATGGACGCGCTCAGACGCCTCGCGCGGTACTGGCAGTTTGCCGAAAACTTGCTGCGGCTGTTTCCGCAAAAGGAGGCGTCGCTGTTGAAAGAGGGCGTGGCGGCGGCGACGACGACGACGGTGGCAGGGGAGTTGCGACTAAGCGCGGCCGAGCGCTTCTCGCTGCGGCCGGCGCCGCTGGCACAGGTGTCCTGGGAGGACGCGACGGGTGGCGGCGGGCATGCGGCGCCGCAGCGGTTCGAGGACGACTATTCGGCGAGCAGGGCGGCGGGGGAGGCTACCTTGCAGCAGCAGCATGGTGGAGAGTTGCACGTGGACGAGTTGATGGGGGAGGGATATCCCGACTCGTTTGCGTTGGAATCGTTTCTTGCTGGAATGGACGGGAGCACGCAGGACTGTGTGTGATTTGACGCTGTGGGAGGTCTTGCCCGCAGTGTGCACCTTGAATACGCTGGTCTTTGCCGTAAGAAAGGGGTCGTGATTAAGGGTCGAATTTCAGGTCGTTGATACCTATTCTCTGCAAACAGGAAAGATGCCGACATTGTGTGTGACACCAACGCGCCATCTAGAATATCCAGAAAGGCAAACGGCGGTGGTCTAATTAGCAAAAAAAAAAAAAAAAGAGAAAGCAAAAAATTCTTGGTAGAGTATAGTGCACTAAAACAAACACTTGATAGTCCACAATCACTGCATCGGAAAGTCCTCTCCTTTTCTTCAGCTTGGTGCCGGTTCATTTGCTGCAAAGAGTAAACGACAACTATTATTAGATTCACGCCAGCCACGGGATAACAAACAAAGCCCCAAACGCCTCCTGAAAAGCAACAGAGTAGGGAAGCAAAAGCCGCTCCTCTGGGATATCTCTATCATCCGAGTCATACATAGTTTCCGCCACTTTATTCTCCCCCGCTTATCCCTTTTACTCTCCCTTGCCGGGCATCACCTTGGCCGCTTGGACGGCGCTCATCTTGGCGATCCAGCCTGCCGCAGGCTGCACCTTGCGGACGGTGCGGAGCTCGTCTGATGAGTAGCCGGGGACGCGAATGTTGTAGGTGCGCTCGAGGACGAGCTGAATGTCGCGAATCTCGAGGACCTTGGAGCCGCGCTCCTTGGAGTTGCGGCACGCGGCGTGCAGGACGTTGTCGACGAAACTATCCGCCATGTTCAATACGCTCTGTTGATTCTTTGTTAGTGTCCATGTTCCCGATTTCACTTTGAAATAGCTTGGGGTCGTACCTCTTCCACCTCGGGCGTCAGGAGATTGCCGTCCGAGACGCCCTCGGACGGCGCGCCGCAGACCTGGCGCACTAGCTCGTCGAGCTTCTTCTTGCTAAGAACGTGGTCGCCCTCGGCGTCGTGGCTATATGCAGGGACCTTGGCGACGGCCGGCTGGTTCATTACGCCACCGAGCGTGCCGCCACCCTGTGAGAGCGTGGGCCTACCCGCGGCGACGCCGCCGCCCAGCGTCACCCCCTGGGGGATCGCCGTGGCGCGCTCGGGCAGCTGCTTCTGGATGGGCATCTTGGACTGGAGAGGAGCGGTCGCTTGCTGCTGCGGCGGGTGTGCGTGCGGGTGACCCTGCTGCTGTTGTTGCTGCTGCTGAATGGCCGTGTTGTTTGCGGCGCCGGATGTGCCGCCCGTCGGTGTACCCGCTGCTTGTTGCTGTTGGTGTTGCTGAGCGACCTGTTGCTGCTGCGGTTGTTGCTGCGGTTGTTGCTGCTGAGCCATGTGCTGCTGCGGCTGCTGCTGCTGGTGGTTTGCGAGGGTGGCGTTTGCCGGCTGAGCGGCTGCGCGTTGGTTTGCAAGTGACATGGCGGCAGAGTGACTTAAAGCTCTAGTTTGCCCTCCTGGTACTGCCTGCGTGTTGGCGCTCTGCGGTGTAGCTACCCGTGCGGCACCCTGAGCTGGTGTTTGTGCCTGCGCGTTGGCGAGGGCTGTGTTGACGGGGGCTGGTGGCTCTTGTTTAACCGCTGCACCACCCCGCGCCGCCGAATTCTGGGCCATGCGCGCCTGCTGCTGCTGCGGCGTCGGGGTGTTTCTCGCCGGTGTCTGCTGCTGGCCGGCAATTTGCTGTTGATTCTTGGCGGCTTCAACGGCGGCATTGACTGATGCCGTGACGTTTTGATTCTGCTGCTCTGCCGGTGTTGCTGCGCCGTTGGCCTTGTTCTGCGTAGTGCCTGCACTTGCACCTTGCGCGAGGCCTTGGACGGTCTCCTGCTGCTTCCTCACCGTCTCGATCCACTTTTGCCCGTTGCTGTGCAGCTCGAGTTGCTTCTCTCGATGCTCGCGGTATTGGCGGAGCTCTTCGTCTTTCAACGGGTTGCCGGCTTGGGTGCGCTCTTGATAGACCTTGTCCATGCTGGCGACCTTGTTCTTGGCAGATTCTATGGTCATGAGAGCCCGTCCATAACGCACTTTTAAATCTTCCACCCATTTTGCGGCGTCGGCGGCAGACTTTTCAGCGAGATGATGGGGCGCTTTGAACGTCATCTTGTTGACAACATTCATCAGGCGCTCTGGGACCTTGGGTTGCGTAATGGCCGCCGTGACTGAGGGTTTCTCGGCCGCCGCACCCTGGGCTGGTGTGACAGCTCCTCCATTAGCATTGCCGGCGGGTTTGGCGGCAGCAGCAGCCGGCTGCTGGGTCGACTTTTGTTGCGCCGCGGCTGTCTGCTGTTGGGTCGTCTGCCCTTGGGGGCGCTGGGGGCCTTGCTGCTGGCCTTGCTGCTGACCTTGCTGCTGCTGCGCCTGCGCTCGGCGACTCTGGATCTTGTTGATGAGCATGCGCGAAAACTCGATAATCTTATTACGCGCCGCGAGGTGATCCTGGCTGTTGGGCGGGGAGCTGTTCATGCGGGTCCAGAGGCCCGTGACGCCATGCTCGTATTTGACCTTTTCCTCTTCACTGAGATAGGGCAGACTTCTAATTTGCGCCGGCTGGTACATGGGCGGAGGGCGCGACTGAGACTGGCCGGCCTGGCCAGCCTGGCCCTGCTGCTGCTGCCCCCCAGCGGTGTTCATATCGTCGGCGAAGGTGTTCGATCGGGGAGTAAGGATAGGTCGCGTAGATTCAAGGTATGTTACAATAGGTTCCCGAACAAGATAGGGCTAAAAAGTGATGGTACAGGACATCTGGGGGTGTAGGTAGGATGGCGTCGATGATGTCGCGATGGGAAGACGTAGAGTCGCACACGTAGTTCTGAGGGTCGAGGGCGATTAAAGACGGCCCACTCAGCCGAGGGGACGAATATTTTTTGCGGCCGGTTTGGCTGCTGAATCAGCGGGAGAGGCGGGTACAATCGCAACATGACAAGACAGCCAACATGACAGACAGCGGTGTAGCGGACTTGTTAGCAGTTACCACAACAACTTAGCAGAGCCCTAACAGCGCTACTCGAATGCTGATGGCACCCGCATTTATAGCTGCAACTCCACTAATCCCACCGAGTTGCGAGCTACCCCGACTTCTCCAGAAGTGGTAATTAGACCTTATTATAGATGCAGAAGGAATTCATGGTTTCGAATTCACCATCATTGCGAAGAAGAGGAGCACACGCTCTATAGCATACAGATCTTATAATACAAAAGTCTTGTGCAATGCCGCACCATCTTGTTTCGTTTTCTGTAAGCATTGTACCTCTGCCACCTGCTGCGGGGACATGCTTGGTTGCAGGCTGTCATGGAACGAGGGGCTTGATAGCGTCCAGCGGATCATGCACTTGTACCACCACTGCGATAATGAATAGCTAGACTGAAGCCAAGCATAAAGTTGACGTACAGGGTCGATGCTTCTCGAGGTCACCAGATACCCGCGGCCAGTGATTCGCTCGCGGCTCGCTCAGGGGGTGGCATCCGGAAGACCCCGCTGGCCAAAAGCACTGCGACAAGCACTTGCATATTACATGGCGCCAGCCTGCCGGGCAGTGAAGGAGGCCCTGCAACGGAGCCGGACTGTATACGATGAGGTGACGTTTTTGCAAGAGTTGGTGTCTCTACTAGTTTGTGGAGTATTGTATGTCTTTGTCTGGATGCCGCGGCAATTGGAAGAATGTCGGAATTGTGCGCGGTGCTTCTGCAGCAGAGTGTAAATCTGCTCGAAATGGGCTTCGAAAAACACGTCACGCTTGTGATTGGGCTGCTGGGGTTAAATTGATTTATGAAATGGATGGAGAGCTGTTCCGAGGTGCTATCAAGGCTCACGGCCAATGCGACGTCAGAGGGCTGTAGCCTGTATGTATCTGCATGTGAACCGTGCATGGGCATGGCGTAGAGGGCTGAGGCTGCTGGGGTCGCTGGCACTATGTGCACATGGAACATTGGAATTTGCATAAATTGAGGTTTCACACATAATCGGGGCTGATGAAGATTGTTTGTGTATTGCAGGAGTCTGCAGTCTCTGGGTGTGTAGAACTTTACGTCATTGTCATTTTTGAAAACTCGTCATGTTCATCTTCAGCCGCTTCAAACATGAAACACGACCCCAAGTAAAGAGACGAAAAGGAAAAGCTCCGACTGTAGAATGATACACTAGCGTCATCAAGAGTTTCCATATAGTTGCTGCGGGATTGCTCCGCGTTGGCACGCGATATCAGCCAAGAGCATTTACACGGAGCATATGCCACATGACCAATTTCGAACAAGGGCCATTTTCATTGTTCTGGAATCCGTGTGTATTCATGAGTCAATTTTTTGGAGCAGTAGCATGAGGCCAGAAAATCGGACTCGTCCAGAGCTGGCAGCCACGGGGAATTCATACACGGCCATGTCGCCCCCTCTCGTCGAGGTGCATTAGGCTCATGCTGGATCCCTGTCATGGCCGTTCAGCAGATGGAGGGCTCATCGCTCAAGAGGCTTTTACTACTGGTATGATGCTTGTATGGGCAGTCGGAAAAAATTTCCCGGCTGTTCTAGAAGTTACGCAAGTGTGGATTGGAGTGCGCAGCTGGAGGGGCCTGGTCTGAAGAATGAGTCTTTTGGGCGTCGATTGTCAAGAAAAAAAGGGGAGACTTTGAGTCTGCGACACATGTGTGGGAAGCATTGATGCCCAACGGAAGAGCAGATGATGCACAGCATTATGCATAGACGCCGCATGGGGGCCCCGGCGGGCGCAGGTACGGGCAAGCAGTTTGTGCCAATACGTATCCATGGTAGAAAGCAGCCAGTCAGTGATGAGAGAGACGAGGGTGTTTTTGAATTGTTGATTTGAGGGCTAGCCAGATAGGTAGGTGAGTGAGTGCACCGCAGACCGACCCATGGGCGGGAGAAGCAAGCGGAAGCTTTTGTGTATAAGATGCCGTGGAGCTGCCGGCGTGACACGGAGCGGGCTGTTTCATTGTTGCACAAACTTCATTCTCGAAAGACGGCAACATTATTTCCCCTTTTCTTTTTTCCCTATTTGCCGGTTTTTTTTTCCCCTGTCTTTCCTACTCGGGAACCATTTCAAGCAGCTACCTGTCTCAACAGTATCTGGCAAGGCCATACGAAGTACATAGATCCATCGAGATCCAGACCGCCAGGTTCAGCACCCCAAAGAAAATCCGAGACGGCGACGAAAAAAAGGAAAACGAGAATAGAGATCGAGCTGTCTGGACTGTATGCGTATTGGCGGCTAAATATTTCATCTTGACATTGGAATTTGACACTGAGCCACGCCCTTTGCCCTCGGCTCCTACCGAGGTAACTAGGGATACCAAGACCGGTCAGGTACCTACAGCGCGTCGAGGCCTATTTTACAGCGGAGATTGGTCGTGTTATAGCGGCACACACCCTATATGACCCCTGGGAGCGCTCCGCTAGCAGCCGCTACCTAGCTTTCCTAGGTACAAAGCCCTACAAGGATACAACGCCCTAAATTTACATATGAGCGCTTCTGATGAGCTGAGCTGAGCTGAGCTGAATTGATTTTTTAGGTAATTTTCTGAATTTCTGAATTTCTGAATTTTTGGTCTTCTGCCAATCCGCTTGCCTGCTTGCCTGTGCTGCTTGCCTGTGCTGCTTGCTGTTGCTTGCTGACTGCTTGCCAGTCTGCCTCATCAACCGCCCTGGTCCTTTTTTTTTTTTTTTGTTTTTTTTTTCTCAGCTCTTCTTCCTGCCCTGGCCTCTCGCTTCCTTTTTTTTTCTTGCCGGGATATTACTTTGGGTAGTTCCGTACTCGCCGGCTTACCCTCTTTGCCTCATCATCAACCCTCGTCCACCCTCGTCCTCGCCCTCTTTCCCTCATCAATACCTACCTATCTATGGGCGACTCAGGCAACGTTTGCTTTTCGACCACGGCCTCTCCCAATTATATCCCCTTTTGGCTCTAGCGGCTCGTCAATCCGCGTGCCTTGCTGCTCGTCGCTCAGCCCTCCCCAAGGCGCACAGCTCGCCGTTCGAGGCCGTCTCTCGCCCGCCACACTCAACACCATCGCCATTCCAAGACGGCACTAGACCGTCACGTCAGTACTCATCTGGGTACCGCCTTTTCCTCTTTCCAGTCAAGGCTCAGCAGCAGGCTGATTTAAATACAAGAGGGAACCCAGATTACTCCAGTGGCATCAGACATCTCTCGTGCCCAGCAAACGCACTCTTGCACACAGGCACGCACGCACACACAGACAATCAGACACAACGCAGCCCTCGAAAAGAAAGCAGCTCTCGTCCTCGCTGCTCTCTCCAAACCACCCCCTCCGTCTCCCCCCCCATTATCATGACCACCATCGCAAACCGCACTCTGCCTTCTTCTCCGCTCTGGCGGTTCATACTCTGGACCTGGACTCCCTGACTCGACCGCAACTTGCCCTGCCCTGCCTGCGCTCCCGCACCGCTATCTGAGTATAGCGCTCTCCCGCTGCCCCTCTCTGGCGCATGCCCATGCATTGGACCATAGAGCACCAAAGGCCAATCACCAATTACCTTGAACCAGGCACTGCGACCTGCAAGACAATACCTTTCTTTTTAACCCGGCCTGTCCTGCAGTCGCCGGCATACAACTACCCGTTCCCTGCCTGCAGCGGCCGCTTTTCGTCCCATAGAATAGCTGCTGCGGCCCTGTTGCGTCTGCTTGCCGCAACTGTGACTCTTCCTACTTGGCACCGCCTACACCGGTCGAGAGCGACTACACACAGGTCCAATTGACGACATTATAGCACATCATCACACGTTTCTACATTCCTCCACGTTTCATTTGACACTCCAACATTCATTTCCCATTTCAAACCAAATTTGCGGATTTTCATACAATTTCTGCTGCCGGCATAACCCCTACCGCTCAGCACCCTCGTCATGCCTGCTCCCAAAGGTGGTAGACGGCAGCCTGCGATGCCTAACCTCAACTTGAGTCGCCAGCAACTTCAGCAGACCAAGTCCCAAGCTGACCCAACCTCTCCTCCACACACACCGACGACATCACCCCAGAAAACTCGCAAGAGTCAGCCCATCTTTGATCAATCTTCTCGCAGCGCCCCAATGGACCCTCACATTCAACCTGTCGGTCACGACCACCAGTTTAGCTACCGGCCGAATGTCAGGCCAGAGCAGCTCAGCCCTCGCTCTTCCTCGTCTGAAGTTCCAGATGATTTCGATGATGACGAGTACTCGTCAGAAGACGAAGACGAAGAAGAAGAAGAAGACGAAGAAGACGAGCTCGACTATTTACGTGGACCCATCAAGGCCCCGTCACCCCTAGCTGCATCTGATGCCCAATCATCATCCGAAGAGGAGCCTGACTCGGAGGAAGACATTGAAGAGGACGATGAGGGGGGAGAAGACTCTGAACTGGATAGTTCTGCTGGACAACGACCAATTCCTTCTGTCGGAAAAGTAGTACACGTGGAGGAGGTTAACGAGGATGATGATGAAGAAGAAGAAGAAGAAGACGGCGAAGAGGAGGAGGAGGAGGAGGAGGACGATGACGACGACGACGAAGATGGTGACGATGAAAACGAAGAGGAGGAGGAAGACGACAGCGACAACGATGACGACGGCATGCCACGACCAATGATGGAATCGCCAGTCTATACCACCTTCACTACCGCAACAACCACCGTCTGCGACTTTGTCCTCGAGGAGATCGATCCCATGGATAGCGACAATGGCCTATCTATCCTGGACCCATATGAAATCGAATCCAACCGCAGCCGATCGAGCTCCAAGCACAGAGACGACCACGGACCCCCCTTTGAGCACCGAGAGTTGCCCATCAGAATGATGCAAGACATGCGAAATCTTCACTGCAGCAACGAAGCCTCGGACGAGGAGGCGGAGCAGGACACGGAAGAAGCCGCCTTTTACAAGTGGCAGCAGTACATGCGCCGACGCCGGCTCAGCGTCTCGAGCAGCATCACCGGTAAGCGCACGTTTAGTGAGCGCAGCGCCTCGGACGACTCGGACGATGGCGGTCTCGACGTCAACGAGGTTGGATCCAGCGCACGCCGCATGCGCAAGCGCTTGCACCGCGGGAGCCTGCTCTTCCAGGACCCTCCCGAGCCGCGCATTGACGAGCTTGAAGAGCCCAACTCGAGCGAGGACGAGTACCTCCCGACTCAGCACCTCGGCATGCAGCTGCCCTACTGGACGATTGAGATTAACGAAATGGAAGACTCGCAATGAATGATATAATGTGGTCGATGGATATGAAGAGATGGTCTTGATGGTCTCAGGAATTGGCGGCATTCGAAATGACTTGTTGGAATGGGTTTTGGTTCATGGCATCATGTTGCAATGTGATTTGGGAAGGAATTTTTGTTGTTTTGGAAAGAAGTTATATGGATAGACATGGGCTGCATTTGGTTTCGAGTTGTACTGGGAACGAAGACTTCCGATGGGGTTGTTCATGGCCACGTTGGCAGATGCGAGGGATTGAAGCAGAAAATGGGGAAATGCCTGCCATGAGCATGTTTATTGTTATTTTTTCGGATTCTTGTTTGCGCAATTAGATAGGTATAGACATAGAATGGGCAAGCGTTGCATAACCATGTTCGCCAGTGATTAGGTGTATATAAAGGGAAGGCGAGATGGGTGTAATAGTAAATGATGGAATTTAATAATGGATTGGGGGCTAACTTGAAGGGTGGCAAAAAAGCCGAAGAAGAAGAAAGAGAAGACAAGACTAAAGTAATTATAGAGAAAACAAGATTCAAGTAATTATAGAGAGCATCATGGTATATTGGATGATACTTTCGAGAGGGTCAATACTATTTATTGCCCAAATTATGTGCCGGCCGGCCACAGTGGGGGACGCGGGGCGGTCGTGTGACAGCGACGCCGTGTTTTGCTCTCCGCTGCCGTACCCGCCAAGCTTCCGTTTTCAACGACGTCTCTTTTCCAATTAGCTATCACCATTCCTTCTTTTGCCACTTTTATGTAAAACGCAACATCATTCGAGCTTCGAAATACAACACCACGCAACGCAGAGTACTTTCTTATACCCACACACTTTTTGATCCTGCTCTACGACACGACACGCCCAGAGTCGCGTCGCGACAAACAGCCACAATGTCACGCCTGAGTCCGCATCTGGAGCAAATCAGCTACTCCTGTCAAGGAATCGACTCTCTTCCGTAAGAACACACTTATGAAAAAAAAAACAATCCAAAATCCATCAACTCACCATGCTCAGCTTCCCGCCTCCCAAAATCTTTACCAACGCGCTCCTCTCCGCCCCCGACATAACCTCCCTGATCCGCGACACCGAACCCCACGAGCGCGCCCTATTCTCCGTTCCCCCGCCACCTCCTCCTCCCGCCCACATCAAACGCGCCGCCTCCGTCTCTGCCTCTGACGACGCGAAACCCGCGGCCAAGCGCCGCCAGACCGTCTTCAACGTGACGGCCACTGGCGACGTAACCACCGGCGGCGGCGGCGTCGGCGGCGGCTCGTCTACGCGCGCCGCGGCTCAGCCCCGAAAACACACGGCCGTGGCGGCGGTGCTGGGCGGCGCGATGCACGAGCGGCTGCGGGAGGACCGTCGAGGGGGTGCCGTTGTGGATGTGGAGGTGCTGCTGCGGGGCGCGGAGACGCTGTGCGGCGTGTACGAGCTGCCGGGCGCGCGGGAGCGCATCGCGTCGCTGAGGGCAAAGTATAGAAATGGGAGGGAGACGGCGGAGTATTACGAGGGCAAGGTGGCGGAGCAGGGGGCCGAGTTGGCGAGTCAGAGTCGGAACTGGATGGCGGAGGACGACGAGGACGACGAGGAGGAGGATGAGGAGGGGGAGGAGGAGGGAGATGTGTGGACGGAGGGGGATTTGAAGAGGGAGGAGGAAGAGACGAGGGAGATGGAGACGAAGAAGAGGGTACTGCAGGCAAGGTTGAGAAACATGGAAAAGGATCTGGGTGGGTTGAAGAATATGTAGCACTTGGTATCATGAGTGAATGATGTTTTTATGATTGATTTTATCAATTGAAATGTAATTATTCCAAGGTAACCAGTGTTTCTCATAACAGCAGCTATGCAATACTTGTAACACATTATCGCTGAGTTTTTCCTAACAGCGCCAAACTCCGGGTATCATCATTACCTGTCCCAAATGACAGTAATCCAAAGTTAAACATGACAAGTTTCCGACGCATGAATGCGCATACCCAATCCACCATATACCGCCAATCCCCCCCCAGACGGTAAAGGAAACAAAACAAAAACAAGACGCAAAAAATCAATGACATGAAGCCCTGATACAATCGCTCTCATGACCACTCCTCACGACACCTTCTGCTGCGCTAGTGTTGCCCGTAGGGATGATGTATATGCCCACCTTACAAGGAGGGATGACCGTGACGATATGTATCCGCACCATACATGGAGGGATGGCTGTGACGATATGTATCCGCACCGTACATGGAGGGATGGCTGTCGAGCGCATTTGCAGAGGGCCTCCCATAGCCGATGGGGCGCGGCATATTTTCACCGGTCAATGGCCAAACTTCAAATTTGTAGTCCCCCGCCTCCTCCTCCCCGTCGCGTTCCCGGAGCCGGTTCCGCCTCTCCAGTCTCCCCCCCCACCCCTCAAGCTGGGGATACCGCACCGCGAGATCCCACTCCCCGAGGCTCGCGTACGGGCTCCTGAGCCACGCCTTCAGCTCGTACAGCAGCAAGCCCGCCGAGCGCGATCCCAGCTCCCCCCCCAGCAGGGTCCGGGCCGCGCCGGCGACAGGGTCCATGGTCTTGAGCATGGCCACGATGTACTCGATGAGGAAGGCGATGCGCGTGGCCGGCACAAAGGTAAAGACGCGCAGCTCGCGCACGAGAAAGGCGCGGGCGCGGCTTTGCAGCTGCGCGTCGTAGCGGAATAGCTCGGGCGTGAACTCGCGGTAGCCGGAGATGGGGTTGGAGCCGACGTGCACGGAGTAGAGGCCCCGCGAGTAGACGTCCCGACGGAGGTGCAGGTTCACGTTGTAGTGGGGGGGCGTAAATGGCGGGGAAAGTGTTGGCGCGGGCGCGGGCGCGGGTATCGTGGTACGGACGGGTGCGGCAGCGGCAGCGGCAGCGGCAGCAGCGGCGGCGGCGGCGACAAACTCGGCGCGTGTGTACCGGGGGCGCGTCGATGCGCGCGATGAGCGCGATGAGAAGGGTGAGCGCGGCCAGAGACGCGCGGCGAGGATTTCGGCCGGGCTGCGAAGCTCGATGACGACCCGTCCGGGGAGGCCGCGCGGGCCGCGCAGGATTTGGTCGATGAAGGCCTTGCACAGCGGGCAGCGAGGGCTCTCGCGGAGCCACGTGTCGATGCAGCCAATGTCAAAGTTGTAGTGGCCGCAGGGGACGAGCTCGCAGGGATCGCTGAGGTCTTCGAGGCAGATGACGCAGCGGTCCTTGTTGTTATCCTCGTCAGCCATGACTTGGGGTGAGTGAAGTCGTGGGAATAGAGAATGTAGTGAAGGAGGATTTGCTGAAGAGGGAGTTTGTCGAGGTGAAGAATGTTGTAGAGGAAAAGAACCGCTGTAAAGGTCTGGGAAAAAGTGTTTTAAAAGTGAAAACTTGGTGCAAAGCGAAAGAAGTTGTTTGTAGAGGTGAAGAAGAAGACGGAGGGAGAGAAGAGGACGAAGAGTTATAAGTGCTTCACGCGTCCAAGTTCGTCCAAACTCAAAGTTTGATGGCTGGACATGGTTTGACCGAGTTCGCTTGGTAGCTTTAATGGCGCTGGCTGGCAGAGCACTTGTACAAACTCTATTCAACACGACTGTTCCAACAACTGGCCAAAATCTTGCCGAAAATGCATATTTTCAGCGAGTCCCCAGCAGTCCGACTTCCGACTTGGATAACGTTTTGTGTTGATCACGGGTGTCGGTCCCTGGACAACTTTATAATGTCCAAATCCATATTTATCCGTACTTCTGGGAGCGGGCTGCCGATTTTTAGCGCACGTGGCGTACAATGCTAGCTCTAAATTAACGCTTGTTCAGTGGAGACTAATTACCTATTAAAAGAGCCTCCCGTCAAAAAAGAAAACAAAGTCATCCCAGATATTTCAAAGCATAGAAACAAGAAAACTGAGGGGGGTATAAATGGCCACTTGAGTTTCTTTCTCTTGTTAGTGTTGGAAGCCTGGAACCCCGAAATTTGCAACGTCGATTTTGAATTTTGCAACGTAGCCACATAAAGGCTATGTACCCCTTGACCCTCCCAACACACACACTTCGAGAGACCTCTCAAAGGCACGCAAGGCGCTCAAAGAGGCACTCAAAAGGCGCGCTCAAGAGCATTCTCAAGGGCGCTAAATATCGAATGCACGCTAAAGGAGGCACGACTGTGAGGGGGATAACTGATGATGTTTTCTGTACTTTGTACTCCGTAGGTTGTGGCCTAGGTAAATAACTACAGGGAGGTTACTAACCAGGGTTTTAGCTAATCAGACAGCGCAAAAAAGAAAAAGAAAAAAAAGGTACTTGATTTTCTTAGGCATCTGCACTATGCTAGAAGTCCTAATATTCCTGTGAGGTACAAAGAGCTATGTCACAAGTGGCACAGCCGTGCGAGGTCTGCCTGCTCTTGCTGGGCATCGTCAAGCCGGATAAAAAGCTCCGCATCGCCAGCAGAAAGGATGTATTAGCTTGCGTTACTGTCCATCCTATCACGAAGAAAACATTAACATAGAAAACACACTAAAGGGCGTTTTGTTGTGGCAGCAGGCTTGGTAACGCGTACCGCGCCGTACCTCTTCAAAAGTGCAGCGATTGACCTTCTGAAGCCCCAAACAGCGAATCAATCAGGTGCCTCGGGCGGAACGGGTACGCCTCGGGCGATCGAAGTGGAGTCAAACCCCGACCGCCGATTGGTTTAATCCGCCCCCCTTTCCTTTTCAGTTTATGTGCTAGATAACCTCAACAACAACAAGAATAATAGTACCTCAATTTCGTGTCAATTGACCAACAACCCCAAAAACCCCTGTTATCCAAAAATAACAGGAGTCAAGTATGTGGGACACGAGCCCGCATCTGCTGTCGCGCAGCTTGACATCATGTCTGGCGCTGCAATAACGCCGCAGTTCCGCGCCCTTGGATGGAACGTTCATCTTCTTTGTGGCCCCGAAAGTGACCGATTCGCAGGTCTGTTCCATCCGCCCGGCAGTAGCAGCTTGACTTATCGCGACGTCGTGAACGAGCTGCGCCTTTGCTTCAATATTCCGACCAGTTCCGGAGCAGAATGTGACGAGAGCGCCGACACTTGGGCAAACATCGCATTCGGATTCGAATACGGAGGTTCGGCTGGTGGCAACTTGCAGCCACTTGAGGACGATGCTTCAACTACGGCGATTTCCTCTCCCCGAATCATCTCGGGCCAATATCTTGATGGATTCGTCTCTACAACGTCATGTATTTCATCCTCAGATATTGCGCGGCCTCCGATTCGGTTGCACGTTGTACGACACGCAGACTGTGGGATTAGTCCCACAGAACCGCTCACGGCCCATTTGCGAGGTATTCTGGTTCTCATATTTTATTGGTGGCAGTTGCATGGCTAATAGGTATCCGTTCCAGTCGGATGTGCCAAGCATATACCTTATCCTTCCCTCCGTCGAGACGAACGATATATACCTCCGAACAAGGCATCCGGGGACCCTCGCTTTGCTCGGTTACCGTACCGAAAAACAATACATCCCACTCGCGGTTCCCAAAGACCCCCGAAACGCTCCGCTTCCGGCTCTGTATCGCCAACTAAGGACTCGCGATCTAATAACGAAGCAGGGGGCGCCGAAGACGTCACAGGCATGGTCGTCCCGCCTACATTCGACATTCCCTTCGAGCAAGCTCGCCAAACCATGGCAGCCTTCCGCACTTCATGCCTCGCCGCTAGTACAAAGTGCGCAGTGACAGGCAAAGGCCGATCGTGGTACATGAACCCAAATGTCGGCCCAGCCGTGCAAGCATGCCATATCGTGCCGCAGCAGCATTACCATGTCTATCCCGTCCCGAATTCCTTCGGCAATAGCAGATGCAGTCCGCGGCGGCTGCGCGAGGCCTGGGACCGTACTTGGTCGGCCGAAAATGGCCTTCTATTACTTAGCCATCTCCATGAGCTCTTCGACGCCCGACTATTTTCTATTCATCCCGAGACGTTACGGGTTCGTGTCTTTATGCCATACGATGTCCTGTTAGACTATCATGGCACTATCGCCCAACTATCTCCGATCGTTGATCGCAGGGCCTTGCGTCACCACTACCAGATGTGCTGCATTGAGAATATGGCCAAGATGCCGATGTCAGAGGCTTTTGCTTCCGTAGCGGTGTCGAGATTGGCGGCCTCAGGAGCCATCTCGCCGTTTGAGCGTAAGAATGCCGTTTGGGTTTACAACGAGGAAAGCCAGTCCAAGGATCGACTTGGTGATCCATACTGGGATGGCTGTATCACGTCCTGGAATAGCGAGGCATTTCTGGCGGATGTGAACTGGGAACTGGGGAAAACAGAGGGATCGGGATAGTGCTGTGGTTAATGCTGTCGACGCCAAGCATGCCGAGGACGCGGCGGCAAAGAACCACCCCCGGGCTCTTGAGCTCCTGACCGCCGCCGAGACCGCCGCTGACGAGCCTATCACGTAACGCTCGACCCTGACCAAGCATACGGCGAGCAGTTGGGCCCACCAGAATTCGAAAGTGGTGGGGTGGAAGAAGGGTTTCATTTCACTTGCTGACTGAGTCGCATACATTGTTTCACTAAGCCAGTGAAAAGCTGAAAGTCAGGAGAACCAAGATCCTGGAGACGGAGATTCAGACTGGGGAGCATGAAATGGTCCAGGGCGGATACGGAAAATACTAGGGCACCTGGATTACGTTTGAGCGCAGTGTCCAAGTCTGCCGCCAGTATGGTGTCGAGGAAATCCTCTGTCCGCTCTTGACCTACGATATGGGCTAGGATTCAACACCCCGACCAAGGAACAAGCTATGGCCGCGCAAAGAAAGCGCATGTACGGCACCAGCACTAACGGTCGACCCAACGGCGTGTAACGGTACCATTTTCAAAAACATTTCCAGCACAGCCTCGCATGCCGGCGCCACCATCAGCCAAGCACGATACGACGCACCAAAGCCGCGCAGCTGCAATGTCTTGAAGCAGAACCACTCCGAAAGCGTCAGTGCCGTCACTATGACTTCCGCAGACAGCTTCGGGGCCTATGGATAGAGTATGGATGCTTATGCCGCGGCTTTCCCCGGCTCTCCTACCGAGCCTACCGAGTCCTTCATGTACCCGCAGAGCGCTATCCAGGACCGCTCTCCCATCGAAGATGGCAATAGACCTCTTGGGCCACTCCCTTTTAAGATGTCTCCGGACGCTAAAACTAAGAGAAGCATGCTCATGGATCTGTTCATGGACTCCGCTACATCGGACTCCTCTAAACACGACATGCTCCGCACCTTCACCCCAGTGGCGTGCCTGCTAACACCATGTAAAGTAGTTTTTAATACATGTAACAATGTCAAAGTAAAGGACACAAAGTGGCCCGAGTCAGACACCACATTAATCACGTTTAAAACCTGTGAGCATTGCTTTATAGCAAACAGCACATATACTGCAGTGTATATGTCTCGTATTAGGTGCTAGCTGGCTGCCACAACGCGATTGCTCTCCTGGACTTCTCAGTGTTCGGATGTGATAGACCAAGAATACGCTGGCGAAGACACACGCAGCTATGCATCAATTCAAGGGCTTCGTGAAGTCGACCAAGACGCTGAAGAGTAAAAGCCAAATTATGCATGCTGGTCAGTGTCTCGGGATGGTCCGCCCCAAGCTTCGTCTTACTCGCCTTAAACGCCTGCACCTCAAGCCTCTCCGCCTCCTCTAATCGGCCCTGGTTCCAATATATGAACGCCAGGTTGTTCATACTGGTCAGCGTGTCGGGATGGTTTGTCCTAAGCTTCGTCGTGCGAGCCTCTAGCACCTGCACCTCAAGCCTCTCCGCCTCCTCCCATCGGCCCTGGTCACTATATGTTGACGCCAGGTTACTCATGCTAGTCAGCGTATCGGGATGGTCCGCTCTAAGCTTCGTCTTGCGAGCCTCTAGCACCTGCACCTCAAGCCTCTCCGCCTCCTCTAATCGGCCCTGATACCCGTATGTTAACGCTAGGTTGTTCATACTGGCTAGCGTATCGGGATGGTCCGCGCCTAGCTTCGTCTTGAAAGTCTCTATCACCGGCATATAGAGTTTCTCCGCCTCCGCCCATCGGCCCTGGTAATAGTATGTCAACGCCAGGTTGCTCCTGATGACCAGCGTGTCAGGATGATCCAGCCCTAGTAACTCTTCTCGAATCTCTGCTGATTTCTGGGCAAAAACCACGGCTGTATTGTAGTCACCTTTTTCAGTCATATACCAACTAACATTCGTTAGCAACAAGCCCCAATCAAGACCTCGGGCTTTGTCAGCCGGCGGCTTCTCTAGTAGTCTCTCAATGTGTGGCAGTAACAACTGACATTGATGCCATGTTTCGAAGAGCCCGCTCGGGAAATTTTCTGATGCCAACTGCAAAAACAACGTCTCCCAGCGCGCGATGTGGCCCAGTCCAGAGAGCCAAGCTTGCGTACAGATCTGGACTAAGGAATGCATCTCGTATATATCTGGTTCTGCAGGTGCCCTGATGAGTGAGTATGCGAACAGAACATCCAAGTCTTTCTCCAGTGTCTCATCGTCGCTTTCGTCATCTTCTGTTCTCTGCTGACACTCTGTATACCGGGATAACATATAATGTGGAATGTTCTGCGGCTGAAAGCAACTCAAGAGCGATAGCAAACCTGCTGCATCAGGGCTCTCTTGACGAATCTGGTTGAAAGTCACTTGCCATGTGATTGCAACGGAGTTTGACACGCTTTCATGTCGTCGTATATCTCCACCATCATGTTTTAATAGGCCTATTCTCTTCTTGTCGCTTTCCTTGAAACGCTCTATATATTCATGGATAGAGATACGACGGCGGTTGATGTATGCAGCGGCCTGATTTACAGCAAGCGGGATATAATCCAAGCAGCGAATAAGATCGGTGGCTGTGGCAGTGTCGTAGCTAGAAGTGAGCTTTTCCTGCAAAAGCAGTAGTGCCTCATCACTCTCCATCGCTGGGATTGATATGATGGCTTTATGACCGCCTGTAAGCCTCTCGGCGACGTCAAGATTTCGCGACGTGATTAAGATTTTTCCATTGTTTCTCTTCGGAAGGTATGATGCTATGGGAAACTCTTCTGTTTGACTGAAAAACATATCGAGGTTGTCGGCATTGTCGAGAATAAGCAGCCACGGGGCTACATCATCTCTCTGCAACCAGTCACAGACAAGCGCTAGAATATTGATTTTTGGATCGTGCCGACGAGGGAGGGCGAGATTGTCGGCAAGAGATCGATAGGATTGTTCGAGTGTCGCCCGTGAGGCCCCGTGAATCCAGAAGACACTCCTTTCGGGACTGGAGTCGTGGACATCGTACGCAACTTCAATGGCAATTTGGGATTTCCTTCTTGCTGTTAGCCTTGGAGTGGTAGCAGCCGGAAGAGCGTCCTACCCAAAACCTCCCATGCCAAACAGTGCTTGTCGGCTCGCCTTGCCTGTGAGTTTCTCGTGGATCTGTGTCTGAATGGCGGGTCGTGGGACGAAATCTGGATCCCGAGGAAAAGGTACAACAAAATGAGGCTGTCGGGCTATAGACACATCTTCACTCGTTGCAGGGACACCGTCGACACCACTTTTTATATGAAGAAGCAAAGTGCTATAGTGCGTAAGTCTGTCGTTGCCAGGCGTGCGTTGGAGAATGATACTTACGTTTGATCTATCAGTAGCCCATCCATAATCCTGCGATGACAGCGCTCAAGGATAGACATCATAGCCTCAATCTCATCATGACTAAATGGCCACCTGAGGGCTCGGATCCATAACCGGCGCTTGGTCTGACGAGCGACGCCCACATCGAGCTTGTGGTGCAGCTCCTGAAGCGTAGAATGACATGCCGCGAGCTGCTCTTGTAAGTTCTGCGACGTAGACAGCGATGCGCCTTGCGGTGCTTTGATGAGAGCTTCGGCGTGGTCCAGCGTCGTCTTCAGGCCCTTTACCAGCGTTTCAAGGCGGGATATGTCGGCAGAGGCATTTGCGACTGCTTTGGAGTACTGCGAACATAGCGTGATGACCTTCACTGACACATCAACAACGGCAATAACGTTCGCCGCAACACTCAGGCCATCCATCGTGGTAGGTAGGTGCGTTGTGCAGTTGGGAGTCGCTTCGGGCAACAATCGTGGGCATTCACGTCTTGCCTGATGAGCGCGGGGAAGGTGGCTGTGCTGAGATGCATGATAGAAGCCATATGATTGGTCTAGCATTCGAGACTCTGCTGCAAGGGTGGCAAGCGCTCAGTGCTTTCGGTGTTGAAATGAGCGCCCATGGCCTCTGACCGATAGGCGACGCAGAGAAGGTGGGATCAAGGCGTTGCTTCAAGCTCGCCGTCCTTAGGACTAAGATTGATTATTCATAAACAAGATCGTCAACACAGGGTAGGAAAGTTATTAATCGACGCCATGGTTTCTTTGACCAAGGGCACGAGGCTTCCCGCCCTGCCCGTATCTAGACCCAGCAATATAATCCCAAAATGCGGACAGACTCATCATTATATATCCAATTCTTGTAAGAGGCCCATTTTACAACTCGTTGAGCGCGACGTAGCACTGTCGGGGCTTATTGGTCAGTACCTGCACCGCGTCGTACCCTGACAGCGCCACGGGGCATGGCAGCAGCTCAAACTGCCAGACTAGCAGCGTGAGCAGCTGCTTAAACTGAACGTAGACCATGCGACGGCCAAAGCAGCCCCTCTGGCCGAGGCCAAATGGAATGGTCGGGTACGCCGCGGGGTCAAAGTCGTCCGCGCCCGTCACGGGGTTCTGGACGAGCCACCGTCGGGGGTCAAAAACGTCCATGCCATCTTCGTCGCGTATGCGGTAGTAGCCCGCGTCCGCATGCTCGGCCAGCGCCTTTTGCGAGGTGCTGCTGCGCAGCGACTCGGCAATGGGCAGGTTCGGCGACGTATACCCGGGACCCTTGTTGACCACCACGACGGTGGTGCCGCGCGGGATGGCGTGTCCGAGAACCACGGTGTCGGTGGTGGCCTGCCGGTCCGTCATGGCGGTAGCATGGGCCAGGCGCAGCATCTCTTCAATGAAGGCGAGGAGGAACGGCACGTCGTGGTCGGTGATTTCGTCGTGCGTGGGGAACCGGTCCTCGGCGACGGCGGCGGAGTGCGCGGCCCGGAGGTGCGTCCGGAGAGCGGCCTGGTGCTCCGGGTGGTCGGCCATGAACTTGACGCCCCACGCGAGGACGTTGGAGGTGGTCTCGTGGCCGCCAGTGACGAAGCCAAACATCTATTGGCAGTGTAAGCTGGGTTGGTGTGACGAAGCCGCATGATACGTGACACGGGGGGGACTCACTTCATCCTTGATACCGTCAGACCAATAGACGGGCGCGCGGTTTTGCTTTTGGGCCAGCGCTCGCTCGCGATGAAGAATGAGGTCCAGTGCGCACTTGAGCTTGGAGTAGCCGGCGTCTGGCAGGCCGGCGTCGTCGTCGAACTGCCGGACAACCTTGTCGACCTGCCTTTTGATGAACTGGTCTTTGAGCGCACGCAGCCGGCGCACGCGTGGGAACCACGACAACACGCGCCAGGCAATGTCGGGGAAGCCCGTGGCAGCGACGGTGGGAATATTCTCCGTGGTGCGCAGTAGGGCGTCCATGGCCGGGGAGAGCGGCGCGTGGGGAAAATCGACGGGCTCTCCCGGGGCCGCGGCGTTGCGCAAGTCGTCGCGCGCTTCCTCGTCGAGGCTCCGGTATAGCTTGAGCTGCTCCGCCAACGCGCGATCCTCGGTGCCGTCGCCATAGCCAAAATCGAAGATGGCGTCGAGGGTGGCGTAACTCAAGTCATGGTTCGCGGCAAAGGGCCGTCCCGTGCCGGCGATGCGGCGCTTGATGCGCCAGAGCTCCAGCAGGCGGCAGGCGCCCGCGTACATGTTGGGGGCGGCGACGCCGTGGAGAAAGGCCGGCGACATGACGTCTTGAAGCAGGCGGCGGTGCGCAGCCCAGACGGGCCCCGTCTTGAGGCAGGCGTGGAAGTTGGGCATCTCGCCGCGCAGCAGGGCGATGGCGAGGTCGGAGCGGTCAAACTCGTGGCCGCGCCGGACGAGGATGTCCTGGGCCTCGCGGAAGTCGGAGACGACAACAAAGGGCCGGGCAAAGGGCACGAGGAAGACCTGGTAGACTGGGCTCCGGTGGCGGTCGCCCTGGCGCACGACCCATTCGCTAATGTTTTCTGGGGATTCGCGCTGGATGGCCATGACGTCGCCGAGGAGGGAGCGCGCGGCCTCGGCGTTGTAGGGGATGCCGGGGAGCGGCTGGGGAAGAAGCCATTGGCGGATTGTGTAGAGGGCGGTGGTGATGAAGAGAAAGACGAGGACGAGGGTCTGGCAGGTGACGGCGGAGGGGAGCGATGAGGCTGCCGAGATGAGGCTGGCGATGTGGAGAGACATGGCTGCCGACGGTCAATCTGGTGGTGTAGAGATTGCCAATCTTTGGGGCCATTGGACGAGATTGGAGGAGAAGAAGAAGAAGAAGAAGAATGAGGAGTGACTACAGTGGTGAGGATATAGCTAATGTAGAAAATTGCTGTCATACCTATGGTCCGAGAGTCCGGTCAGAGCAAACACTGTCCACGAGATTGGCTGGTCTGGCATCATGGCGGGAGGACTGTGGGGGCAAGCCAGGCCTAGTTTGCCGTTTGATGCTGAGCTTCGATACCCCAGTTGATGATGGATGCAACGAATCAAAATAACTTGTCAAAAGAGGGCTACGGGTTACGTAAAGAGGCAAGTTTGCTGGCATCTGGCGGAGGGTCTTGTCAAGGGTTTATTTGTTTGCTAGGCCTGGGCGTATTGGAGAGGATGGCATGGCTTGCTGGCCTTTACTTTGCTAGGCCTGGGCGTATTGGAGAGGATGGCATGGCTTGCTGGCCTTTACTTTCTCAATCTTATTATTATTTTGGACCCAAGATAGACTAGAGTTATCGGTGCCATTTGTTAAAAGCTGTGGCTGAATCATAACTAGCATTTCCCGAATGGGTGGACAGCAGCGAGTCTCATTGGCCGAAGCAGAACCAGCAGTTGGCTTCAATGTCTAAAATGTCTAGAGGCGGTTGTCCGGTGTTTTGTTGGTCTGATGGGCTGCCAAGTCTTTATTTTCTCGATATTGATCTTGCAATCAACTGCAACGAGTACTGCTTCGTCATGGGAGAATCGGAGAGGCTATGCAGAGGTTAACTAATGTTTCGACGTGTATGTATCCTTATCATGATGGCGAGTTTCAGGGACAAGATGGCTTTTCTTTAGCGGGCCATGGCGCTATCAACACTGTGACAATGTTTTGGTGACGCACTGTATTGCACTGTATACCTACCGCAGGTACTGCACAATCCGCCAAGTGCGGACAGTTCCATGTACCGGTCGGCTTGCAGCGTCATGGATTATGGCAATGAAACGGTATACCAGAAAACAGACAAGACAACGTACAAAACGCCGAGTTTGACAATGGTAGAGATTCGTTTTTCAGAAATGTCAGGTTGTATGACAGCCCTGGTAAATTGATGAATTATAACAATTACAACTGTCAAATTGCCGCTGGCTAGATCTGTGCTTAGCTCAGCATCCAAATCTGCTACCCAGGTACGTACCCGCAGTCGCTGCCACGCGTGCCTCTGTCGCCTAAACGCTCCCACAGGTAGGTAGGTACCTGCGCGACTCATCCCATTGGCCCGTGCTCCCCTTCTTTTGTGACCCAGCTCGAACATTCTCTACCTACCTAGGTAGCTCACCAACAACGCCGCCATCAATCGTCTCCGTGCCATCATCCCCAACCCTCGACCACGGCCTCTGCGACACGTCTCACGCTCTCTGTGGCTCCAATTGCGCACTTGCATCCTTTTCCGCGCCTCATCTGCCATATAACTGCTTCGCGCCCGTTGATAGCAGTACGCCCGTTTTTCGCCACAGGGTCATTCGCTGCCCAGACCACCCAAGCTGACGCTACCTTGCGAGCCTAAAACCTCGTAAGCGCGCCCGCCTCGCTCCCATCACGAGCCTTGTTTCGCCATTGCCTTCATCACCAAAATCGCTGCCCATCCTGTCCGTCTTTGCCGCGTTCCGCACTATTCGGCACTCTGCGCCCCCTTTTCACTGATCCGAGCCTCCGAGCGCCATGCCTAGTAAGACGCCTCAGCGCAACGGTAAGCCCACCCAAAACGGCGCTCGCAAAGATACCGAGATGAAGGACACCGGCAAGTCCAAGGCCAAAAAGGGTGCCAAGGACGGCGACGAAGAGATGACTGTTGTTGTACCCCCATCCAAGGCCAAAAAGGGTACTGCTGCCCGCCCTGCCGACGCTGACGGCGACGTCGCCATGGGCGATCAGGATGTTGCTGAACAGGTTGACCCCATGGAGCAGACTGTCACAGGTAAGCTATTTCTCATCATCGCAATCCCCCGCGCCTCGTCATCAACGTGTATAACTAACCCTTGCTCTCAACCACAGACATCAAGAGCAATTTTGCTCTGCTAGACCGCGCCGTCGCCCTCTTCGATGCCAGATTCTCCCTCCGAGCTCTTCGATCCATCTCTCTGCTACGAAAACGCTTGAATCCCGACGTCATTTCCCAGGCCATTATCGATACTTTTCCCGCTACCGTCACCGCTGGAAATGTCGCCAAATGCCTCCTTGTTGCAGTTGGCCGCGAAAGCATCCCTCTCAAGGCCCTCAGTGAGATGGACATTGACTCCGACTCCAAGCCCGCCAAGAATGGCGTCAAGAAGGAGACCAAGGATGTCATTCCCGAAATCGACGTCTTTCTTGGTATCCTCATCCAGGTTTACCTCTTTGACACCAAGCAGTATCACAAGGGTGCTGCATTTTCCGAGGAGCTCGTGGAGCGTGTGCAGTCTCTCAACCGCCGCACACTAGACTCGCTCTCCTCCAAGGTCTACTTTTACTACTCCATCTTCTGCGAACACATTGCCCCCCTGCCCCCCTCGCCAGAGTCGCCCGTTGTCGCCATTCGCCCGAAACTGCTCTCGGCCCTCCGCACAGCTGTTCTGCGCAAGGACATTGACACGCAGGCCTCCGTCATTGTGCTACTGTTGAGGAACTACCTATCAACCTCTCACATCAACCAGGCCGATCTGCTAGTATCGCACACCCAGTTTCCCGAAAATGCCGTCAACAATCAGGTCGCCCGATTTCTGTACTACCTCGGTCGCATTCGCGCTATCCAGCTGCGATACACCGAAGCCCATGAGCACCTCACCGCTGCCACACGTAAGGCGCCATCCAGCAACTGTGCCGTTGGCTTCTCCCAGACCGCTACCAAGCTGCTCATGGTGGTTGAGTTGCTCATGGGAGACATTCCCGACCGCGCCACTTTCCGCCAACCTACCCTCGAGGATGCCTTGCACCCCTACTTCCTCCTGGTTCAAGCCGTACGCGTTGGTAACCTTGAGGAGTTTGAAATCGCTATTGCCGACCACGCCGATGCCTTTCGCCGCGACGGAACATATTCTCTCATTCTGCGCCTGAGACAAAATGTCATCAAGACCGGTATCCGCATGATGTCGCTGTCCTACTCGCGCATCTCCCTGCGTGACATTTGCATTCGCCTGCACCTGGGGAGCGAAGAGAGTGCAGAGTACATTGTCGCCAAGGCCATCCGCGACGGCGTCATCGAGGCCACTCTGGATCGCGAACACGGTTTCATGAAGAGCAAGGAGGTTGGTGATGTGTACGCTACCAGAGAGCCTGGCGAGGCATTCCATGACCGTATTCGGGCATGCCTTGCCCTCCACGACGAAAGTGTCAAGGTAAGATGACATTGCCACACAAATCGCTCATAATGTCTAACGAAACTCTAGGCCATGCAATTTCCCATGAATCAGCACCGTCTGGAGCTGAAGAACGCGCAAGAAGCTCGGGAGCGGGAGCGCGAAATGGCCAAGGAGATACAAGAGGGTGACTTGGATGACGACGACCTCGGCGGCGATTTCGACGGAATGTAGTGATGACTTTATTGCATCGCTTGTTTTAATACAGCCGTCTGGGTTGGAGTTGGTAATTGAACTGGGCACTTTCTACATGCGCTTTGATTCCCGTGCATGCAGTGATAAGTGTGGGGGAGATGAAAGGCAACGGATGAGATGAGCCGCTGAATATCTTTGCACTTGTACTACATATTGGAACGATACGACTAGAGTTGGGGTGGAAGAGAGGCAGCAGCAGAAATACAACATGTCAATTTAGATATTTGTGCATCGCTGCCATGCGCTACACAGGACTTGAAACGATCGGATTGAGATGGAGTTGCAGCTTCCCGATCCCGCGACAAACACCAGCACGTGACGCGCCATAGTAATGAGGAAACCGTGACAAGGCGACGCGGCCTCAAGCCGCATCTCGCCATATGCATCCATCTCAAAATCCTCTATTCGAAGATCGTTACGGAACGACATATTGACTTACAATCGTCCCATCGTGCACACCCGAGCCTGGCCAACAACGCGTTGTTTGCAGAGGCGGCCAATCTCCACTACACTTATTAGGGTCTGCCTGATCCCAGTAACAACCTAGCTACAGCCTACAAGCGCCTACTTGTCGTATTACCGTAAGATACGTTCGCGCGCCCGTCCGTCGGCTGCCCTCCACCGCCCACCCGTTTTGGTCATCCGTCATCAACAAAACTCTTGATTTTGCCCAGTGGGCTGGCGAATCAGGAAAGAAGGAAAAAAAAAAAGATACAGCCCACCCCTGCGCTCCCCCTCGGCCGCTCTCCTTCTGCGAGGCTGTAAGAATATGCCTCCGAAGCGAAGACGACCAGGAGAAGTAGCGCAGGCAACGCAGCCATCGACAGTCGACCCCAGAGTGCCCTCACCAGCTGTGACACGTGCTGCCACGCGCCAGACGCCCATCTACCCGCCGCCGATACCGATTGCCAGCCCGCCCAAGACGGCTGCCGCCGCCACCGCATCCCCTGTCGCGACACCCGTGCCCCTTCCCATTGTTCCCGGCCAGGCACCCTCGCCGCCCAAGATTGGCGGTGTGTGGCCCAGGTCCCCGCGCGCCAGTCGAGTGCGGCCGCCGCCCGTCTCGTCGGCGCCTGCACCAGCGCAGCGCCAGTCGTCACCGCTTCCTAACAGCAGCACCCGTGCGATGGGCGGTGACACGGGAAACGAGAATGTTCGTGCCACGGGCTTCATCGCCCCGGAAACTACGTACCACCTTGCATTTCCGCATCAACAGGGCAGATTGCCAACATCATCATTTGCCAATCATCCCGGCTATCTTGCTACGGCGCCTCGAATAGAAATGCCCTCGAACCCTTCGACCGTCACTCCTGTGCTGCCTCCGAAGCCACCCACGCTCGCCGGCAAACCACCGCAGAGCTCCGATCGCAACATTGACAAGGTAGTTTTTGGTAATCTCTGCTTCAAAACATGGTATCCGAGCTACTACGGAAAGGAGGTCTTGGGTGATAGCTCTGCGAATGCGAGAAATGGCACCAAAGACCACGGCATCGAGGCTGGCAAGGCACACGGCAGAAAGGATCGTGAGCATCCCCCAATGCTTGAGCGACTGTACGTTTGTCCAAGTTGCTTCAAGTATGCCAAAGAACTTGTGGCTTGGTGGGGTCATGTACGATCCTGCGGGCTCAAAGGCCGTGTTCCCGGCAAGCGGGTCTACGTTCACCCCCGAGGTCGGCGCAAGATCCGTGTAGCGCACGACGGAAAAGGCCCCGGTCCGAAGAAGCGTCGGGGTGACGGCGGAGTGCGTTACACGGAACAAATAGTGCAGGATGAAGGCGAATGGAGTATCTGGGAGGTCGACGGAGAGGTTGATAGAGTGAGTGCTCACCCATTTCCAGACGTGCTTCCACATGATGTTAATTATTGCAGTTGTTTTGTCAAAATCTGTCACTTTTTGCCAAGCTATTCCTCGACAACAAGTCGGTGTTCTTTGACGTGACAGGCTTCAACTACTTCTTGTTAGTGTACACGCCACCCTTCAAGCCTCCTGTCGGCAACGAAGCTCCCGAGGCGCCTGTCCCACAAGTCACGGGTTTCTTCTCCAAAGAAAAAATGTCGTGGGATAATAATAACCTAGCATGCATCTTGGTGTTTCCACCATGGCAGCGAAAAGGCCTGGGGGCACTTCTCATTGGTGTCTCGTACGAGATATCGCGACGAGAAGGTATCCTCGGCGGACCAGAGAAGCCCATCTCCGATCTCGGCAAAAAGGGCTACAAGCGATTCTGGTCCGGCGAGATTGCGCGCTGGCTGCTGAGCCTCGACGTGCCCCAGATCCCGCCGCCCGGCATGGAGCTCATGGTCGACATCAATGACTGCAGCGACGCCACCTGGATCACACCCGAAGACTGCCTCGGCGCCCTCCGCGACATGGGCGTCCTCGAAGATGCGGGCGTCGGCCCTGGCAAGCCCGTCAAACGCCAAGACACGCACGATGCAGAGAGCGACGCCGATGAGGTGGACGGCGCGGACAAGAAGCACGCGACGCCGACGTCGCCTGCGCAAATGCAGCTCGGCAAGCCGGTCCCGCGCGTGCGCATCGACAAGGAGCTCATTCGGCGGTACGTTGTGCAGAACCGCATCGACCTGGAAAAGACGTGCGAACCGGCCGGCTTTGCCGAGGGCTATGCGTGGAAGACGGGTAGCGAGGTGGTGAAATGAGCTGTAGCTTCGCAAAGGGGTATTTTTGACGTGGCGGATATTTGTTCGATTTGATTTGGCGTTGGGTGGTTGCATTTTGATACCCCGGATCTTCTATTGATGTGGAGTTTTGTACACGGCGCTGCATTTACACACACATGTAAAGGATAATGAGACATGAATACGATCTGTATTAACCAATAAGTTGCTCTTCGTCTATTGCAATATACCAAGGCGTCTATATATGCTACATGGCGTAAAATCTTGGGCAACATTTCATTCATGGCGTATCGTCAGTCTTGCAGGCCGTGGTCGCGGCGCCTCTACATTGGCTTCCTCGGCCAGCCCGCCGTCCGTTGCTAGACTCTGCGGCGCCGCGAGCTTGCGTGGTGTCGCCGGCGGGGGGTGCCATCTCGCCGACGAGCATGTGCTCATGGCGTCATCGCCGGCGTTGTCTTGCCGATGGTTGAGGACATTGTCGATGCGCAGCCGGGGCGGGCCGGAATTGAGGCCCTCGCCGTTTTTGGGAGGCCCGGCTGAGACGAGACGGATTAGTTTTTGGAATTCCTGCGCGCTTGACACATGGGGGAATTGGATGGACGGGCTTACATAGAATCAGGGAAAAGAGCTTGACAATGACGGGGCCCCAGACCGTCATGGCAATGATTTGGCCGTAGGACCAGCGGTTCGCGCGGAAGCTGTCGTTGCTAATGACCTTGCTGAGGGAGATGAGATACAGGACGTTGATGACGAGGTAGGAAAACTCGAGACCGTGCCAGAAGAACGCGGACCAGCGCAGCCGGTGGCGCTTGAGCGGCCCGTCGGGCCAGCGGCCGAGCCCGTGGGCGCCAATGGCCCAGTGACGGGTGAGGCGGTGCGTGCGAAGCGTCCACGCGAGCTGGTCGACGCCGAGGGCGACAATGGCGACGGTGTCGAGCACGAGGAAGACGAGCTTGTAGACGAGCGGGTGCGGGAAAAAGGTGAGGGTGAGGCCGTCGACGCCGGCGCTCGAGGCGCAGTAGGTGCGGGGGCTGGGGTTGCCGCCGCAGGCGGCGACGGCGCGCTGGCCGCGGAAGAGGTCGAGGGCACCGGTAAAGGAGATGCTCTGGGTGGTGGCGACGACGGCGAGAAGGTACTCGGTGCAGAAGCCGAGAAAGGTGTGCCAGTTGCGGATGCCCTCGTTGTGGAGGCAGACCTGGACGAGGAACATGGGAAGGATGCCGTTTTGGGAGACGTGAAAGGCGACGGCGCCGTTGACGACGATTTCGCCCCAAAAGGAGCCCTCTTGCGAGTTGACGACAATGGCGAGGATCGAGGCGATTTGCACGGCAAAGATGAACCAGCACTGGGCTTCCTGGAACTCGACGAGCGTGGTGGCAATGGCGATGCTGGTTCGGGACAGCGCCGACGAGTCCTTCCACAGCATCGACTCGATGCGCGTGAGTCGCCGGACGATGCGCTCCGAGGCCGGCCGCTTGGCGGGCTTCTGGGAGTAGCTGACCCAAAAGGTGAAGATTCGGAGAAAGATGTAGAGGGAGCCGGCAAAGACGACTTGTAAGACGTACGATATGAGGACCTAGGTTGTCATGTGAGAATACGCGGTGCCCGCCAGGAAACGTTTGGGTGTGGACTTACACCGGGACCAAAGATGTCGGGATTGATTTCGGCGCGCAGCTCGGGGCAGAAGATGTCCATGGCCGCAAAGATGTCGTCGGTGGACGAGTTTCGCGACAAGGACGTGATGGAGGCGTCGCACGGCTCAGAGAGCTGATCCTCAACGCACGACTCGACGGCACACGCGGCAAAGGATTCCATCACCGGCCGGCCCTGGAACGAGGCCAGCGAGCCATTGCCCATGAGCGCGCTGGCGTTGCGCTCGGCCTCGGCGTCGACATAGTAGGCGCCGACGTCGCGCGTCCAGTAGGCAATGGAAGCGAGGGCCGCGCAGTTGTAAAACGTCTCAAACGAACCAAAGTAGAGCGCCGTGTCGTTGCACGCCATCGGGCAGTCGCGCGGGGCGTCGCGGCCGCGGCCGACGCGGCACCCCGAGAGGTAGAGGTCGACCTGCGGCCCGCCGTCGATGCCGTCCTGGATGAGGTCGCGAAAGGTAAAGTCATCCTTGGTGTAGCCGCCGACCTTGGCGAGGTCGTGAAAGGGGAAAAAGTCGGACGTCCCGTCAAAGCCCGGGCGGACAAGAATGGTGAGCGGCGACGGGGTGGGCGAGACGACAGAGGAGGAGGAGGAGACGGCCGGGGTGGTGCGCGAAAAGGACGGCGCAAAGGTCGTCGTCATGGTGCTTTGTTGTTCGGGGATTGACCCGGATAGAGAGGTCCGAGTTTAGAGATAGTACCGCTGCTGCTGCTGCCGCACTTGGGTGCCAGTCCGAAACTGCCGAGTTGACCACACGTGCTGCATCTCCAAAACCAGCCACGTTGAAAAAACGATCAAGTCCGATATTGGCAAAGACACCACCGAGATGAAGCCTGCCAGCCAGCAATTCTGTCACTAGCGCAGCCCTGGACACGGGAAGATGTATGATGAATTTTCTGCAGCCCGCTCAGCGTGCTAAAGAGGTGAGCCTGGATAGCGTGATATGGGATCATCCATTGATGAATGTGCTGTTGCGGAGCCGCCCCAGGTCCGTTAGCTCGAGCGCCCAGCGGAGCTTGGGATCATCACAGGTGGCTGGCATTATCGGGATCTTGGGTCGGGCGCTGATTAAAGAGTTCTCTGCAATGTCCAGCCACTGCACTATTTTAGCGATGGAAATGAAGACGTATTGTGGACGATGTTGAGGGTATCACGACATTAAAGTGTAAAAGTCGCGTCTTGTGCGAGGCGCAGCCGGGCCGAGCCCCGGTTATTTAACATCTTGGGCAAACAACCGGCATGTGCATGTGGTGCCAGCTGCCAAACAAGTGGGGTGCCAGCTGGCAGTATAATGTCGTGATGTGAGCAAACGGACGGTCAGAATTAAATGTATTTCTTTTTGTCGAATTCTCAAGACTGCGATACTCTTGGATTCGAATATCCGACAAGAGTATTCTCGTGACTAGCGCATTGCTATGGAGTGCATCTTTCCCAGTTCGACCCCATTGTTGGGACACGGCCGCAATGAACCTACACCGCGACAGCGACAAAATGAAACCAGAGAGTACCGTCAGAAAATCGAGCAAGAATTCGGTCTGATAAATGCAGAAATCTCCATGACTCTCGAGATCTCTATTACATGAATAAATCGGCTCAACACCCCTCCGCCAAACCATCACTTACTTACCACCACCGCAATTAGCCCGACGTAAGCCGACCCCCAGACGTCATCCCGGCCGAAGCTAGCTCCTCTCAAAGAAGCTCCCATTCTTCTTCATCACACACGTACATATTCTCTTCTTCCCTCGCCCATCTCAATTATACGCACCACGGGTACGCCACTATCAGACTCCCCTCTATTCTCATCCACTATTTTTGACCAATTCCCAGGCCGCTCCCCCAACAACAATGGCCCCCCGACTCCCCCGCGCCGTCACCTCCACGGCCACCACCACCACCTACCTGCTCGTCCGTCCCTGCGCCGCCGGCGCCAGCCGCCACGCCTCGCTGCGCCTCTACTCGGCCCAGACAGAACCCCTCATCCGCGTCGCCAACCTCCCCGCCGGCGCCACCGGCCACATCCGCGTCCTCGAGCTCAACCGCGCCTCCGCCCGCAACGCCATTTCCAAGGGCCTCCTCGCCGCCCTGCGCGCCCAAGTCGACGCCATCCACGCGCAGTACGGCCCCGGCGGCGAGGAGCTGTCCGCCGCGACCACGGCCCAAGGCGGCCCGACCCGCGCGCTCGTTGTGGCCAGCGCCGTCGACTCGTGCTTTTGCGCCGGGGCTGACCTCAAGGAGCGCCGCGGCTTCACCCAGGAAGAGTAATAATGCATTCCACCCCCAAGCCCCCGACCACTCCCAATGACTTTCCGGGATCATGCATCAAGGCTAATCGCGTTCCTGTCGTCTACAGAACCAACGAGTTTCTCACCAACCTCCGCGCCACGTTCACCTCCCTCGCCGACCTCCCCATCCCCACCATCTCCGCCATCTCCTCCATCGCCCTCGGCGGCGGCCTCGAGCTCGCTCTGTCGACGCACTTTCGCGTCCTCTCCTCCAACGCCACCGTCGGCCTGCCCGAGACGCGCCTCGGCATCATCCCTGGCGCCGGCGGCACCCACCGCCTGACAGGCCTCGTCGGCCTCAGCCGCGCCCGTGACCTCATCCTAACCGGCCGGCGCATCGCCGCCCCCGAGGCCTACTTTCTCGGCATCGCCGACCGTCTCGTCGAAGTCGTTCCCGAAGACGAGCGCGATGGTGCTGACATCTTGCCTGCCGCGCGCAAGAGCGCCCTCAGCGAGGCCGTCCGCCTCGCTCAGGAGATCTGCGAGGGCGGACCCGTCGCCATCCGCGCCGCCCTGCAGGCTGTTGCCTGGGCGCGCCCCGATAAGGAGAATGAAATGTACGAGCGTGTCGTGGCTACCGAGGACCGTAACGAGGCCCTCAAGGCTTTCCAGGAGAAGCGCAAGCCTGTCTTCAAGGGACGGTAATAGAGAGGAAATGAACGTGTAATATTATAAAGACTACATATCAAACAAAGACGCATATAACAAATGCCGTGTTTCGCCATCAAATTCTGGATGCGTAAAAACTGCAAGGAAATCAAGGGAATGCCGCTCAAAGCATGAATCATGGCACCCATCTATTGTACAAAAAAGTCATGTCCTAAGCCCTCGCAAAGCTCCCAGCTACGTATCGTAGACAAGTTGAATGTCGACTTGAAGCAGATGCAAAAGGAAAAAACGCGATGCAAACGGAAGAAGAAAAAAACTCGGTTCTTAATGCGCAGGCTCGGGTGTCGGGGCTGCCTCCTCAGGGACGGTATCGTCCACAAGCTTTTCTGTCTGGGCCGCGGCAGGCTCCGCAGGCTCCTCTGCAGCCGGCGTGATACTCCCCGCCGGTGTCACCTCTGCCTCGGGTACACACTCCGGCGAAAGCTCCGGAACAAGCTCCGGCATGGGCTCCGGCTCCGGCTCCGGCTCCGGCTGAGGGGGCAGCTCGCGTTTCGGAACGTTGACGTACTTGTCCTTGTCCGCGTCACGTACATAGCACAAATAGTAGGGCTCGCCGCTGGTGCTAAGAGTATGGAGCACCTCCTCCGTCTTCTTGTTCTCCTTGACATCGGCGTCGTTGTACCATCGCCAAACATCATCCTCAAAGTCGCGAATCCACACCCAGTAGTGGCCAGACATGAGCTGACCACGGTGACAGATGACAGCGTGGAGGCGGTACGGGATCTCTCTCATCTCCTCATGGTGCGCTGTAATCGCACCTTCACAATGGGCTAGCTCGTATTCCATCATCTGCATAACCTGGCGGTAAGTTTCGTACACGCCCGTGACCTTCGGGATGGGAGCCTTCGCCTGTTCACCGGCGGGCTTGGACGGAGAAATGACCAAGAAGTCATCTTCTACAGGACCATCAAAATCAAAGGTTTCCACGTCTAACAGGGCATCGTCTTCGTTTTCAGGCTGGCCGAGAGCCGCAGGCTCGGCCGCTGTGTAATGCTCAAGCGCTCTCAAGTAAGAGGGGTTAGCTTCCAGCTTCGCCTGGTCTGCCTTGATATCAGCAACACGCTTTGCCATGATCCAGTCCTCCACACGTCGCTGGAAAGCTGGCGAATCATGATCGGTATCCATGAATCGGTCCATCCACAGAGTCTCGGGAATGATGACAGGGTTACCATTTTTGCTACCGTTTGACTGTGTGCGCTGAATCAGCACGTGTAAAATGGGCGGTAACGTTCTGATAGTCGTGTATCGAGACAATTTGCTTTCTTCCAAAATTTGCTGGTCAAAGTTCTTGCCGAGTGCGTCGTACAGCGTGCATGGCCCATTCTCGGCTGGAAAAGCCGTGATAGACCGATCAAAGCTGACCTCGTGCTGATACTTTGTCTCGTGAAACTTTTTGGTATAATTGACTGTCGTAACGAAAAATGTCTCCATCAATCTTTCAAGCTGTATGCCAGTTTTATCGTCGACGGAGCTGGGTCGAATAGCAGCTTGCAAGCGATTAATGATACTGCCCATCACCTCCTCGACATCCTGTTGATCGGTACCTGAAGATCGCTTCTGGTGTTCAAGTGCGCCAAGTACCTTGTGATCAATGGTCTCAGGAGCCTCTGGATCAACCATCTCGACATCAGTGGTGTTTCTATCGAGTGCAGGCGTTGGCTTCTGAACTTGGGTGATTTCGCTTGCTTTCGTGGGTAGCGTAGCGCCATCCACCATGACTGCATCCTCCACGCTGCTCGTCTCCGTTGCGGGTGGTATTTTGTGATTATTCGGTCCTGAAACCTCTTCGACACACCCGTCTGAAGGGCCGCAGCTTGCTTCTTCGTGCTCAACCAGTGTATTGGTACTAGATAGACTGGCTGTATCCAGCGGTGCGGTACCTTGATTATCAAAGTTTAGCATGTCGACGTCGCTTGAGCCTTCTCCGGATAAAGCAACGGGCTCTGGCGGGGGTCTCGATGGGAGTGGTGGAGGCAGGGGACTACTTTGTCGATCATTCGTCTTGTCACTATTCAGCAATGTATGTGTCGATAGCAATACAGCGTTAGCTAGACGCTGAGACGGCCTGGTTGCCGTCTTTTCCGACCTTTGTAAAGTTTCAAAGAGAGCAGCAAGTTCCTGAGCAACTATGTCTTGTTAGGACTTGCCAAGATCGGATTTCATGTGCACTTACAAGCATCTGCGACGACAGCTTCCCCTCTGTCCATTTGCATCTTGTTCCCGCCGATGCGGCGATTTTCAATGGCTTCTCCGGACAGCCCAAGTTTGATTTCGTCATAGTTGAAAACAACGTCTCGTACAGGCTTTACTGTAAAAAGATATTGCAGCAGACTGTTGAGGTAGCATGTGTTTCCAATATTGTCAAGACCAACAGGCAGCGAGAAGTCAACTGGAGCACCGGAGTCCGCACTGCCTACAGCAGTACCTGTATCACTTTCATGGAGCAGTTCCAGGGCTGTCTGCTTTAGAGACAGTGACCCGGTGTGTTCAGCAATTGAGTCGAGAGCGTCCAAATAAAGCTTCTTCTCGTCTGCTTTTTTGCATTGTTGAAGCTTGCTGCGAGTGGCGGTACCAGCGTCGGAGATGATATTTGATGTGTCATTTAGGCCGATGACGTACTTGGCAGTCTCAAGGGACATTTTTTGGTCGGCTTCCATGAGCAGATCTGCCTGATAATGATCATCTTGGGACTCCGAGGCAATCATCATGAGCAGAGTCCTGGCTGTGCCGGCTTCGGCAGGGTCAGCGGCCAATTTCTTTCGAAAAGCCCGAATGATGGCTTCAGCGGGGTAGTTGTTTGGCGGAGTAAGACCAAAGTATGCCATCGACTGCGAAACAGTCCCACCATCATCGGTGACGGCTTGCTGGCGTGGCTGACTCTCGTAAACGGATGATTGCGTCACAGCGTACTCGATAAGGAGATCGTCTTGGGCGTCATTGGCAACATTCAGGAGAGCATCAATGAGCTCTCTTCGAGACGAAGGTAGAAGGTCCCATTGTCGCTTGTACGCATTGACAACGATTTCTCTGCCTTGCGTAGGCAACACACCTAGAAGCCTATATCTATCAGTGCCAACCAATGCATTCGATTCGACATCCTTGACCTCGGCACATTGCAGTACACTATGCAACATTGGGGTACAGAATGTGGGCTTTTCGACAGCTTGTCCCGCCTTGTGTATTAGGCACTGGACCTCTGCCCGGACATCTTCAAGATAGGCTCGATAAGTGTTCATCTCGGTGGTACCTGAAGGGCCGTCTGGGGGGGCGGCAGGTCGTGGCGTAAAGGATCCTTCGTCGATGCCGGAGCTGTCGTCTATCTTTTCCTCAAACTCTAGCTCTCTAAAGATGGAAAAGCATCGTGGCCCAAAGAGAACAGAGAAGCGCTTGTTACGCTTTGATATGCTTCGGACAGTTTCGGCAGTTGATTCCAGCTGGTTTTTCAGATATGTATTGAGATTGAGTGGCGCCTGATAAGCCCATTCATCAGTGGCTCCCTCGTATCTGGCTGGATCCTGCTCTTTAGCAGCATCAAGCTGCTTTCGAATTGCTTCATGGTCGAGAAGCAGCGTCACCCACCAGCTGTGCATCCGGGGCTCACTAATCTCCAACGTCATTTGGAAGGTGCAGGGCGCAGCGCTGCAGATAAAGTTTTCTCTAGCCAGGATGGGGTTGTATCGACAGTGGTCACTGGCGATGTTTCCTGGCGATGCAGAGCCCGCCCATGCAAGATGATGCCACGGAAACATGTTATCTGGGAGCGGCCAAGCTGTCTGCGAGTGGTGGCAAAGCGATGTAGTGTGTTCCTCGTCCCAGGCCATCTTGAAGACGAAATGGAAGTGGCAGTCTAGACATATTGAGGAAAGAACATGTGCTGAGCTTGTCGAGTAGCTTTGCTTGCCGTTGATGACGAGCTTATGGGGGTGATCCCACGCGTATGGGCTATCGAATTCGGCGCTTTGGGCTCGGGCTCGGTCGAAGAGGTCGCAGACGGTGAAGCGGTTATGGATGAGTTCGTATATCCAGCGACTGGGGTGACATCCTGAAACAGTCAGAGAGCTGGCTAGATTTCGAGCGCGCAGACATACCTGTCACCTCTTTCCTGGAAGCAAAGAATTTGGCCTTGATGGGCGGCGTGTTGTGTTGGACAAAGCCGGCGCCAGAGGTGCCTGGCAGCGCCGCATAGTAACTGCCTGCACCTCCATCTTCTGCTAAATCGAAATGAGCCATAATCGCGCCTGTGCTATAATGCGGCCGCAGGAATGTGCGAAGGGTATCGAGGAGGCTCTCGGTCGTAGCGTTGTTACGTTGTGGTCCAGCTTTGGCGAGGTATCGGTTATTATGAATCTTTCGAGTGTGAGCCGGCCACACGAAAGTCTATGTCGTAGATGTGATATCGAGAGAGCCAAATACTTTAGTTGAAAGGTTGTGAAAGAGCGAGGAAGAGCGCGAATGGGAAGCCGGGGTTTTGAAGCTTGGCTGCTAGCTGTGTGACCGAGTGCGACCGAAAGAAACGTGCGAGAGACGGAGGCGGAGGCGCGGCATTTGTTGGAAACAGTGAGTCAGCTTGCGTACACCACTGGATACAGAGCCGAAGGTGCAGTTCAGCTGACGTAGCACTGCGAACACTCTGGATATGTGCGAGATGCGAGATGCGAGGCGTAAGCCTTTTGGTTGAGCGAAGCGCCGAAACGGCTTGGGGGGGGCGTTTTGGTTGCGTGGCGTACGTGGCGTGTGGCGCTGCTCCCGCTTGCCGCTGGCCTTGTAAGGCAGACGTGACTTGCCGTCAAATGAAGAAATGAAAACATCTCAAAATAAATTAAAGAAACGCTAGTGTGACATTAAAATCAGCTCTAGGAATACTGTGATTCACTTCTTTTCTTTCTCTTGCACTGCGCGGAGCGGTGCTGCAGCACCCTCTTTTGGCCCAACACAGCCACGAGGTTTCACACTCGCTCATCAGTGGGAATGGCTGACTAGTAGTTAAGCTCTAAACAGCGAATGTATTGTTTTTGGCGGCCGTTTCTGCAGAATCACTAGTCGAGTTCTACATGTGTTGGACTAGTCTCTCATCAGAACCTGCAAGTCGGTGTACGCAGAGACAAGCAAGCGCCAACACTTACAAGCGGCTTTTATTCACAGGTGCATACATCTCTTCATATAGTAATACGGCTATACAAGCCTCTTACATGAATCTCAAAGCTGAAACTAGTATTCATCTGTAGTATAGCCTCTGCATTTACATGATAGTGTAGGAAAAACCCATATTGGGCCAAAAACCTGCACCGAGGCTTCTGTAACCAGGCAATGAGGAGGCTGTGACTTTTACCATGCTTCTCTGGAAATCTATAATTCAAGACACACCCTGGAGAATACACAGACCCCGTCGAGTATAGCCCGATTCAAGCTCACTCACTGCTTCAGTTCTTAGAGCATCGGATGGAGTAGGCCTGGATGTACGTGCTCGCGCGACTCTCGAAGACCACCTCTGCATAGTTACCCTGGCATCTGTACGTGCTGCTTGATCATTAGTCATACTGAAGACTACGGCATGTTGAAGGATTTATGATATGTCATACCGGTACACTTCGCAATTTTCGCCCTCGGGTGTGCTGAACCTGATGGACCTAATGCCTCGGCCTGCGGTTGAGCTGCACTTCATTAGCTTGGTGGACGGCCGGCCGTACATAGTGGCACATACAATGGAGGAGACAGGTCCTGGCAGATACCATTGACGGGAATTGCGCGATTCTGCCCGCGAAAGTCTTTGGCGTCGTAGATGGTAACATCGCCCGCGGCAAGGTTGTCGACGACGTCGGTGACGTCGGCGACGTCTTCAGCCACGCCAAGGGTGAGAAGAAGTGGGAGGAACGCGAGGAATTTCATACTGAAGATTATATAAAAAGTCTTTTTGGAGTAATTCGAAGTCTATTGAAACTGAAGACGGTTGTTTGTGTTTACTTCTAAGAAGCTAGGTAGCGATGACGGGCTGTATTTATGCTTCGTTCCTCTCCTTGGGCACCAAACGTTCCGCAGCCTGACAATGCATCATAGTCTACAATTGGGTACATGTCACACACCAAATCTCAAAGGAAGCAAAGGACGGCTCGATGGGTGTGCAGAAATTACTTTGCGGCAGAGAGACAAGAGGGACTGCCAAGAGTGAGGCAATATCGGCGTGGAAGTTCAGCTGAGGTCGGCATAGAAGCTCAGCTGAGGCCGGCAAAAGTTTCAATGCGTGTTATGTGTAGATAGGTTGCATATTTGTTGTAATGCAAGGGAAGTTTGCGCGTATAAAACTCTAGGCATCCCAATTAAGAGTGAAGAATCTCAATTATATGCATTGTAGGCGCTCGTTTCGCCGGCCGGCTCTCAGCCGTAGGAATACCAGCGGAGAAATTAGTTATAGTGATGTGCATTTTTGCCAAGGTAAAAACAAAAGTTCCTATTGCCAATTCCTACATTAGAGGCAGACCGGAAGAGGCACAGCCCGTCTCGGTCAAAGCTACTGCTGAGCTGCCTCTGGGCCTAGTTCACTTTGGTGCGACTCGATTGCCCTACTTCCCAAAACGCATACATACAGAGTATTCAGCGCCAACAAGTCCGAATTCACATAGCAGGCAAGGGGCAGCTCTACAGTAGCGCTGGGTAGCTTGAATCCTTGGCATCTGCACAAGCTCGCCAGATTGTGTTGCCAGGATGCCGATACATTGCGAAGCCTTTCAAGATTGAGCAAGTGGCTCCATGCTTTTGTGAATGAAATTTTGTGAATGAAAGAAGTCAGCTTAGCTTGAAAGTATAAATGCCTAGATCTGTCACAAAAACAGTTGACAATGCGTTAGATTTATTTCGGCAATCGAAGTGTACTCAGCCCCTCCCGGCCGCGACAGTCCGATGGCGTGGACCCTGCGGCCTGTTTACTATCCACGCTGGCCGACGCCATATTCCACATTGAGTAAAGACTACCGAGCATCCGATGAAGTTTGTGGGGTACCACGTTTGCTCTTGGCCGTGGCGCGGAAGCTGCCCGATTTGCCCGAAAGAGCGCAAGGGCTGTCTTCAGCTAAGCCAAAACCTAAACACAGATGCCAGTACTCCGTAGTTGACTTTAGTTATATATAAGCATGACATGATTAAAATCTTGGCATAACTTTACATACGAGTCGATGAACTTACTTGGCCCAATCAAGGAGAAAGTCGACCCTGCCAGCCCATCCAGGTGCGCAGCTGTAATAGTTGGCACGGAGCTATCGCTGGGCGCCCAGGCCCCCTTTGGTCATTTTCTTTGATCGATGAAGAATGGCAATTGGTCACTTTTGCTTGCTTCTCACTCCTATGCTACCGATTTCCTAGCCATATTGACCTACTCTGACACACATTCAGCCACAAATGCACGGTTGCACACTGCTGACTCACTTGACATAGGCTGTGCGTTGCCGCCCCATTAAGGCAATAATATAGTAGAACTTGGCGGAATATATCTCCGTCTAAAGGTCTAATATTATTGGGGGGTTCAATGGGGGGCTGGTTCGTCTGGCTTTGAGATCTGGTGGCATTGCTGCAGGATCGTAGTCACTGCCTGATCTCTCTTGCCAGCTGTTGTATTACCACTATGTTGAAAGGTTATTGGCCACTCATTTCAGAGTATTTCTACTCGCCCCAACCCTCTTCGATTCTACAATAATCACCTCGAATTAATCCTACGCTCGGCATTGCGTGGCCCGACCCCACTCGATGTTCTGCCAGGCTTCAGTGGAAGTGCAACAATGGTTTCTTATTATACGCTTTAAGTTTTTCTAGCATGCATATAAGCGAGCTGAGCATCCATTGGCCCTTTTTCATATCTGCTTCACATATATCTCGCGCAACGTCGCCCTCTTGCACACCATCGTCAGTAGAGGCGCCACAGGCTCAGCCGCCCACTGCCACTCAACGTATATACCGCAGGATGGCGAGCAGGATGGCATCATGCAGGTGTTTGAGACTTCCACTGGAGTGGCAAACTACATGCAACACGACGTTTGATATTACGTAGCATAGATCCGCAAAATACATGCAACACGACGTTCGATATTACCTAGCGTAGAACCGCTAGAATGGAGGGGCTGTAAGCACGCCTATGGCGATATTTATGTGCGCGCCAGATTACAGGCACACATGATTGGTTCTATGATTGCTATCGATCATCAGTATTTGACAAGAAAGAGATCCGTGTTCCTGTCTGAACAATGATGCGTTAGAAGGCCCTCTAGCTAATACGACCCGTATGAACCAAGTCTTTGGCCAGCCTCACATCTTGCAGGAGTTTCGAATCCCCATGTCTCATAATTTCATGGAACGGAGCTCATCCGATCGAAAACAAATGCCAAGGTTTGATTATCCCTCCTCATGCGTAGAAAATCCTCAGGCGCTCTTCGCAACCCCGCATTTCCAGCGACTTGTCGCCTCACCTCGGGCTACTGTGGGATGCCAATAACAAGGCCGCTGGCTGCGGGCAATAATGGCAAGTAAAACTATAAGAACAAGAAAACTAGGGAGAGAAATCATGAAAATTGGCCAAATATCCAAGACTAATCGATCCCGGGATTCTCCCATATAATTTTAGCTAATAAGTCTTTGCCGTTAACTGTACCCTGTATTTCCATAGTGGCGTCTGTTTGTCATCCACAATGAACAGCGAAACTTGGATGATGCATCTTCGGCTATCAAACGCACTTTCGCTTTCTTCCAAACAGCCGCACCGATTCTGCAGCAGAAAATGGTACAAAATGTCGGTTTCACAGCCAGCCTGCGTATTGGTGTCGACGTGGGAGGCACAAATACAGACGGCGTCATCATCGACCCATCACAGCTGCAATCGGATAACCGCGGAATCATTGCTTGGCACAAAGCTCCGACTACTCCAGAGCCTAGTCATGGCATCAGCAAGGCCATCCAGGCCATGATCAAGACAGCAAATATCCAACCTTTATCAGTAGCCAGCGTGACGATGGGAACAACTCATTTTGTCAATGCAGTCGTCGAGCGCGATGCTTCTCGCCTCTGCAAAGTAGCTGTCCTCCGCCTTTGCGGCCCATTCTCCCAGTTTGCACCACCCTGTGTAGACTGGCCTGCCGATATGCGAGAACTCGTTCTAGGTCACTACGCACTCGTCAAAGGTGGCCTTGAGATTGACGGTAGCTTAATCTCCGACATCTCCGAGGCCGAAATTGAGGAGCAAGGCCGTACCATCCGAGAAAAAGGCCTGAAAGCCGTCGTGATCAATGGCGTTTTCAGTCCCATCGACACGGTCGAGAAGCAAGAAGAGCGAGCTGCCGAGATTATCCGCCGAGTGGTGCCCGGATGCGATGTTGTCTGTTCCAAGGAGATTGCAAATCTGGGCTTCCTTGAGCGCGAAAATGCTGCTATACTCAATGCCTCCATTCTGAGATTTGCCAGACACACCATCAGAGCCTTTCAGAAGCCAGTCAAGGAATTTGGAATGACATGCCCAGTCTTTATTACTCAAAACGATGGAACGGTATTGTCAGGACACGAGGCCGCACGTTTTCCCATTCGTACATTTTCTAGCGGCCCAACAAACAGTATGCGAGGAGCTGCATTTCTGGCCGAGGGCCAACTGGAAGAGGCCGCCGTAATTGTCGACATTGGCGGCACTACCACGGATGTCGGAATATTGCAAACAAATGGATTTCCCAGACAGCAAGCGGCTTACACTGAGTTTTCTGGGATACGAATGAACTTTCCTTGTCCACATGTCAAGAGTATCGGCTTGGGCGGAGGATCAATCGTGCGGCGAGAGGGTGCATTTTCCGTCGGGCCGGACAGTGTAGGATACAATCTGACAAGAGATTCGATTGTATTCGGTGGCAACACTCTAACCACGACCGATTACACCGTGCTCTCGGATCAAGAGCTTCAACTTGGGAATCGCGAACTGGTTGCAAATCTAGTCTCAACGCCTGAGCTCGAGACAATCCAAAGCATCATCAAAGATAAGTTGGAACGTGTGATTGACAATATGAAAACTTCCCCAGAGGATATTCCGGTCTTTCTAGTCGGTGGAGGCTCCATCATCGCGCCCGACTCTCTGAATGGCGCCAGCAAAGTCACCAAGCCGCGGTGGGCACAAGTAGCCAATGCTATTGGCGCAGCAATGGCCCGCGTGAGCGCCGTCATCGACGTAGTGAAGTCAACGGAATCGAAATCGTCAACAGCGTGGCTAGAGGAAATTGGCCAGGACGCCATCAGAAAAACGGTCGCCGCGGGTGCGTCCCCCGAGTCCACCCAAGTTGTTGAAATGGAGTCATTGCCGTTGCAGGTGAGTTTCTCCCGGGCCGAGCATAAATGCTGATATGCTAATAATACCGCAGTATATCAATCAAAAGACACGCTTCATCGTTAGGGCTGCAGGCGACTTTGACTTTTCCAAAGAGGTCACCTCCAGCCTTGAAGAAGAACGTGACAATGACTCTGACAGCGGAGCGTTCTCGGACAGAGAGCGGAGCAGAAATGCCGAGAAAAAGCCTGCGCCAGTTGCAGAAGTCACCATGGCAACTTATAAGCCCAATGTGCGAGACCGTGTTTGGTACATTTCCGAAACGGACGTTGATTGGATCTCCATTGGCTGCTACATTTTGGGCACGGGCGGCGGTGGCTCTCCCTACTCTAGCATGATACGGCTGCGTGAAGACCTCCGACGAGGGGCCATTATCAGAGTAATAAGCCCCAAAGATTTAAAAGACGATGACAGTGTTGGTGGCGGGGGCGGCGTGGGAAGCCCCACGGTCGGTATCGAGAAGCTCGCAGGCAATGAATTGCTGGAAGCCCAACAAGAGCTTGCCAAAGTGTGTAGCAAGAGCATCACACATGTAGTGTCGGTCGAAATCGGAGGCAACAACGGCCTGCAGAGCATGGTTCTAGGTTCCACGACGAATATGAACCTCCCTGCCGTCGACGGCGACTGGATGGGACGCGCATATCCCACGCAGTGGCAGACCACCCCTGTCGTCTTCAACGAACGGTCTCCGATTTGGTCGCCGACAGCCATGGCCGACGGCAACGGCAACGTGGTGGTCATGACGCGGACCACGTCTGATTTCATGGTGGAAAAGGTCATGCGGGCAGCGCTCAGCCAAATGGGCTCGCACACAGCCACCGCGGACGCGCCCGTAACCGGCGCAGAGACGAAGCGCTGGATCGTCGAGAATACAATCTCGCAAGCCTGGCGGATCGGACGGAGCGTCGTGCGGGCGCGACAGCAGAACCGCGTCGACAGTGTCGCCGAGGCCATCATTGACGAGTGCGGCGGCCCGAGCGCCGGACGCGTCCTCTTCAAGGGCAAGATTGTCGGCGTGGAGCGGATGCTGCGCGGCGGCTACGCCTACGGCGAGTGCGTCATTGAAGGTGCCGACGTCAGGGCGGACGACGCGTCCTCTGGACAACCAGGCGGCGGCGGCGGCGGTCCCGGTGCCGCCTTTCGCGGACGCATCAAGATCCCCTTCAAGAATGAGAATATTGCCGTTTTGAAGCTGCACGAGGGCATCGCGGATGAGCGGCAGCAAGACGTGCTTGGTATCGTGCCGGATCTCATTACCGTCATTGACGCGCAAAACGGCGAGGCGGTTGGCACGCCAGAGTACAGGTACGGCCTGCTGGTGATTGTCCTGGGGCTCGCAGCAAACGACAAGTGGACCAAGAATGAGCGAGGAATCGAGCTTGGCGGGCCGCCTGGATTCGGCTTTCATCACCTAAAGTATCAGCCGCTGGGGACTTTTACAGAGCCGAAAAGTGTCATTGACGAGTTCAACACGTAAAGTCATCAGCTGGGGGGAGGGGCAGATTGCATGAGGCCTCCCAGGCAAGCTATACAAAGGTAAACTCCAAAGTATAAATATATTAAACTGACACTTGGTAACTAGATATATTATTCTCTTCCGTGATGAATTGTTGACGCAAAGCCAGATTTCTTGGAGCAACATGTAGCGTCGTCTTTGGACTCTACATTTCCTTGGCATGACGGAAACGAAGTATAATCAGGATTCCTCATGCCGCAAATCCCTCAACTAGAACTCGTTGCCTTGTTCTTCTAGTCGAGAACGAGTCAGCAGTCTCTCCAATTTTCCAAAGGGGTCCTCGTCTTCCGACAACCTCTGGGCCTGTCTCAGTCGTTGCAAAACCGTCATCCCCTCACGATCCCGCTGACCAAGCTTCACTCCCTTGGCAATCAGACGATGCATCTCTACAAGTGCCTCGTATTCATTGTATCGTCCATCTCCAAGCTCTTCAATCACAATGTGTGAGTACCCTTGGCCGCTGATGTTTTTCCAGTTTGGATCAAAGGGGAGCACATAAAGATATTCGCGACGCGCAAAGCGGTGCCGAAGAGCTTCACCGAGCGTTAAACTCGGGTTGCTTGGCCTTCTCAATTCATGCAAGGTCTCGAATTTTTTTACATCATGATTCTTAATAGTCTGGAAGAAGGCCCGGTCAACTGCGGGCTGCGAGAACATGGGCGCGAGCAAAGGTAGCTGGCTCTCCAATTTCTTTGACAGATTCTTGTCTTTTCCCAGCCAAAGATGCAAGATGCCATCGGATTCCTGGGGTGTAGGCCGAGCACCATGATCCAGAAGTCCAGCCGTAATTTTGTCGCCTATAACCTGGGAAGCGAGAGATTTTCCGAGAAAGGACGTCCCGTCTGGAAATAAGTCATTGACGCGCATTCCATACCCCAGGAACTGGGCAAAGAGTTTGCGGAACGAATGGCGTTTGATATCAGCTTCCATCTCGAGGAACAGGTAGTGGCTGAGGCTGCACCCTGCTGCCGTGGTAACATTCACATCTGCGCCATACTCTAGCAGGACTTCAATAATCTGTCTCATCCGCTTTTGATGTCTAGGTTCGACCTCAATCTTGTCTTTCAGGAGTGACGTGACGGCCAATCGAAGAGGAGAAGAAGGCCTGCCCATGTTCGCATTCGCACCTTTTTCGAGGAGGAGTTTGACCACTGACGCGCTCCAGTCTCTCGTTTTGGGCGTGAGATGCGTCGCAGCCCCTTCGACTGCGTAGGAAAGCGCGGGCCATCCGAGTGTCGAAACAACATTGAGGTCTTGAGGCAACGAGATGAGAATTCTGGTTGCCGCCTCATTGCCCTTTTTTATTGCCCTGATCAGAGGAGAAATGCGCGAAACCGGTCCCGGGAAAGCTGCATCGGCGCCGAAACGGTGGAACAGAGTCTCATGAAGGTCGGGAAATACATTTTCCTCCGCAAGCAGATGAAGGATTGTGTATGCAGCACTAATCGTTGGAATTTTTCGCAATGGAGGCACATGGAGATACTTGGATTCGACGGCGAGGTAGCAAGTTCTTTGGTAATCAAGCACCAACTCAGCGACTTGGAATTCGTGTCGAAACATGGCAGGTAATAACGGGTACCAGCACTGGTCTTGTATTCTCGCCTTTTTGGCAAAGTCTTTTAGCCTTGTACAAGAGTCCAATTTCTTGTTGAATCTGCCGACGTTCAAAAATTCCCAGAGTCGAAGACTAAAGCTCTTGATCTTGGCACCACGGTAGACTAATTCTTCGACAAAGTTCTTATGGCCATGAGCCACCGCGACGTGGAACGCAGTAGAGACGGCGTCTTTCTTGTAGTGGCGAGCGTTTACATCTCCCCCATTCCTGATGCTGCGGTTCAGGATCATGACAGCCATGTCTGCATCTTTGAGGGAGACGCCGCTGGCGCTGGCTGCCCACAGGATGGCGGAAGAGTTGCGCGTCAAGGCGTCTTGACGAAACAAGGCGTCGACTGCGAATTCGTAAATGTTTCGATGAGACCTGCTCAGATTGAAGAGATCTCTGAATTCAAGGTATTGGCAAATCATGACACGCAATTCGGGTGGCACATCCAAAATCGTGCAGCGCGCCATGGCCCAAGATCCCAAGGTGCAAGGTCGAAGAGGTTGCAGAGGAGATGGGTTGACAAGAACAAAAGAGGGCCTATTAAAATAGATTATAGACTCCCATCGTAGGCGCTGCGCCTGGCGTTTGCCATGAGCGCCTGAAGGCGGTGTTTGTAGCGTGCTGGCGGTGAAGCAGGCCGAGTAACCGCCTCTCTCTGCTCGAGAGGCGGTGGGCGAGAACTAGTTACGCAAGACCATGAAAGATGGCACAACAAGCGGTGCGAGAGGATGATGACACAAAGAATGAGATCCAAGAGGCAGGGTGAAGTTGGTCTAGAGAGACTTGCCGTTGTTTGAGCACTGAATCATGGAAGGGCGGCTCTGAAGTTTGAAACGAAGATCAGCACATCTATCAGATTGAAACTGACTTTTGAGGAAGAAGAAACGTGTGTAGTTTGGCATGTTCTGCGCTCTTCATGACTAGCCCACTAAGCCACTAAGCCTGATGAGTTTCTGCTTCCATCTGTTCTCGCTCGTCGAGCGTCAACTCACTCTTGGCTGACCCCAAATCAACAAACGCAAACATTGTGAGCGCCACTCCCGCCAAACCCACAGCAAGCCAAAAAGCGACCTGATAATTCTCCTTGAGAGGCAGATGCGAGGTGTGCGCGACCGCCACATTGCCGAAACCCAGGAATACGCTGATGCCCAAGAAGAGGGTGCTGTTGATGAGCGCTCCTGCTAGCCCCTGCCGCCGCGCCGGTAGATTGGTTGTGATGAAGATGTTGCTGACGGTGAATGTGATGTCGATGCCGACAGACGACGCAAGCATCGCCGGCATGACCCAAGCCCAGTAGTTTGGATCTTCTGGCATGAGACTGAAGAGAAGGCAGCAGATCAAGAAGCCGACGCCGGATATGATGAGCAGAATACGACCGGGGAGGAGATGCAGCGTCAAGCCGCCGACGGCGCCGAGAACGAGGCCGCATACAATCATGGGAATGTACCAGACGGCCGTTTGCAGGGGGCTCTTTTCCAGCACGAGCTCGAGGTAGAAGCTGCTGTAGAAGAGAAATATGCCAAAGGTTCCGTAGGCAAAGAAGAGGCCGACGACGAGCAGCTTCATGCACGGCGGCGAGAAGAGGTCAGGCGGGACCAGCGGGTTCTTGGCGACCCAGCCCTCGACATACACAGACACGGCCAGGAAGCACACGCCCGCGACACTGGTCGCCATGATGTGCGGACTCGCCCAGCCCCGCGGCGCCTCTGAGCTCTCCGTGACGGAGTAGACGAGCAGGACCAGCCCCGGCACAATCGTGACCACGCCCAGCCAGTCCATCGCGAGCCCATCCGGCGCGCGCGCGCGCACGTCCCGCGGGACGCAAAAGACGGCCGCGAGGCAAATGACGCTCAGCATCACGGCGCCGATCCAAAAGTACCACCGCCAGGACAGGACCTGGCCGGTGACGCCGCCGATCAGGATGCCGAGGAAGAAGCCGAGCGGGGCAAAGGCGCCGTAGACGGCAAAGACGAGGTTCTTGCGCGGGCCCGGCCGGTACGTCTTGCCGATGAGCGTGATGCCCGCCGGCACAAAGGCGGCCGCCCCGAGGCCCGTCATGGCGCGGCACGCGACGAGCGTGGCCAGGACGTGCCCGCCAAAGCCCGCCGCGAGGCACCACGCCGCGGTCCAGGCGAGGCCGCCGCTGAAGAGGACAAAGGCCCCGTGCATGTCGCTGAGGCGGCCGAGCGGCAAGAGGCAGGTGGCGGAGGCGAGGGTGAAGACGCTGGACGGCCACGTCTGCGATGTGGGGGGGATGTCGAGTTCGAGGGCGAGGAGAGGGAGGACAATGTGGAATCCCGAGATGAAGAATTCCTATTTTTATTATTTATCTTTTTTTTTTTTTTTTTGGGTGGCGTGAGGTTGGAGATAAGAAAGGTACTGCCCC